>JACDJE010000065.1:966499-1067645 GCA_016647715.1 Pavo muticus
GGAGAGGAGAGGAGAGGAGAGGAGAGGAGAGGAGAGGAGAGGAGAGGAGAGGAGAGGAGAGGAGAGGAGAGGAGAGGAGAGGAGAGGAGGGGAGGGGAGAGGAGAGGAGAGGAGAGGAGAGGAGAGGAGAGGAGAGATGCCATTCCTTTAGTTTCCAGGTATCCTCTTCATTTTGAGGACTTTGGATGAAGTAGTTGCACTAAAGGGGACTTATGAGTCAGGTGGAATTATGAATTTGAGGAGCTGGGAAAGGACTCCAGGTAAAACTGCCTCAAGTTCTATCTGTCACAGCAAGTACATGGCCCCATCCCATTTCTTCACGAGGCAGGGTGGGGAGGCTGCAGAACTGGCTCCTGCTTGTTTTCAGCCTGCACTCATGCGCCTGTGTGGCTGGAGTGCCCTTGTTTGAATTAGCAAGTCACCAAGTATGAATCAAAGAGTAATTGTCAGTGCTGCCAGTGGTACTAAGCAGACCTGAGCTATTAATTCGAGACAAATGGGAGAAATGAGTAAACAGAAAGTTTACTGGTCTATGGCAACTACAGGCCTGAGTGGATGTTCTGTGTCAGTTTTATTTCAGCTTTATTGCTTCGCTTTGATCATTTGAAATTACCACTGTTCTCAGCTGGAATTTAGAAAAACTAAAAACACATGATTTCTGAACTAATTATTTTGATTTTAAAGGAATATTCTGTTACAGACTGTTTTTCTTCTTCTGCAGCTTGTCTTTGTGTCATTTTCCGCTACACAAATCCTGATTTGTGTAATGACCATCATGGCGTAATTATATTTTGCTGTAAAAATGTTACAAATAAGCCAAATCCAAAGCGTTGGTAGGTAGGAACTCTTTTTGATTTCAGTCCTATGCATATTTGAAGCTTTAGTACGTCCCGCAGGGACTAATCATGGGTAGAGCTATGTGTATGGTCGAGGCTTTACAGGTCAGAGCCAGCACTTGCCAAGACGTGTGAAAGCAGAAAATGAGGGGGAGAGAGAACTTCAGGGCTTGAGAGCAACCGAAAGGGTTCCTGCTGCAGCCAGAGGCAAGGGGCGTCTTGCAACTTCATAGTGGTTGTAATTATGAATACCGCTAGGGTCATTACTGGAATTCTTCTTGCAAAACACTGGTGAAAGCAGGAAAGGAGGCAATCTGCAGACTCCTGCCTTAGCACCGCGGCTGCGCCCAGCCTGGCTGCGAGACCTGCCAAGCCATCAGCATTCTGGCTGACACTGAGGTCACACATGAGTACTTTACAGGCTAATAGGTTCTGAAAATATTTGAAATTGTGGCATATTCTTAATTCCCCATTATCCTTCTGGCCAAGGAATACCATGCAAGTTGCTCTTGAAGTCTCCACACTACTGCTTGTATTTTAATAGAAAGCAGTCGAAAATGTTACAGGACTCCTCAGGGCCAACCCTTATCTTGCTTTTAGCTTTCCTGATTCTTTGACACGGTCCTTTTTGAAAAGGTCTAGCCAAAATCTGGAGAAAAGTCCAAGGTTTGTGTACAGAACAGTGGTCTTAGGCACTGGCAGCCAAGCAGCCATAGTGGTGGAGTGAATGTTTGCTGAACTTCCCATTTTGTTGAGCTCTCCAAGTTTATATGTCAGAGGGCCGAGGGGATGTTTTAGAAACATGTAAACACCATGCAATCACTGATGGAGTTAATGTAAACGCTGTAGCATGTTTTATCTGTTGTCCTGTTGTTTAGTCTGGCGAAGAGGAGAAGGGGGGAATGATGAGAGACCTCGAATACCCAAAAGGTTGCTATAAAAACCACAATGGACTGCTCTATCTCTCTCTCTCTCTCTCTCTCTCTCTCTCAGTTGTGTTAAGGTTTTAAGTGAGATGTTAGGAGAATCTTTCTAACTCCAATAGGTAGCTAAAAAGCTCTGGAACAGATGACCTGCAAGGGAGTGTTTACACTACCACACCTTGCTCTAAGAATAAGTTGGCTGAAGGCCTGCGGGGATGCTGCACAGACCTTGGTTCTTCCTCAGAGCAGGGGAAGGATTTGCTGAACTGCCCTCTGTAATGCCCTTCAACCATATTTTTGTCTGGAATTGTGATCTCTCCAATAAAGAGACTTTTTAATGCAAACAGACAAATGAAACTGCAAGGCCTTCAGATGAAGTCCACCTTTATGAAATTCAATATCTATTATTATTTCAGCTATGGTAGCTGAGAGTCCAATCCTTATCAAATTAATAAAATTATCCACACCTGTTTTGCCATTCAGGAATCTTAGCTTTAATTTCCACTTTTCTGGAAGCTATTCCTGATGTTTCATTTCTCTAAACTGACTCTCCAAAACCTCAAAGTAATTTAAAGCAGAATTTTATCTTTGAATGTAATAGTCATTTTAAATATTGTTGCTCCCCTTAAGCAACAAATAACTAGATATCAAACAAGTTAACCTTCTCTGTGATTTCTCTGTATTAATATATCATTCATTAAACTTGTTCTGGAACCCAGAGTGCCCATTACTATTTTTGCTTGACTTATTTGAGCCACGTTCTAGTGGCTTGAATGGGCTGTAGTGTAAAAACACTGTGAAATTCTATCTGTGTCTTCAAGCTTTGTCGAATAAATTAAAAAACGTTATTCTTGTTTTCTTCATAGGTGCATCTATGGCACTGCTTGCTACTTCCTTGTTCACTAAAATAAGGAAAAAAGCATCTTCCTTTTCTTGCCAGTTGCCTGTGTGATCACACGGTAGCTACTTCCAGCTTCATTTCTCATTGAACTTATTCTTGGAACGAGTGATTGAAAGCCTCACAGTGCTTGTGTATGTTTTAAATCTCTCTCCTGTGCCATATTTCTTGGCTTTTAACTTCATTGTTTTACCATTGTTTTACCTGGGAACAGTAAAATCCATGTGGGAAGTTTAATTCATGCATCAGTGTGTTACATTGCCCTTTGGAGTCCCATCAGTGGAACATGGAGCCCCTTCCAATTCCCAACTAGAAAGCCTTGATGCTTAACATCCACCTGGTCCATGTTGCAATACAGGACAGTAGTCATGGAGAGGAGATGTCTGAAGAGGACTTACTTCTCCTTTTAAAGGTTCTGGAAGTCTTAGTGGATATATGACACTGATTATCACGATGTAATGGTGTTCAGAGTTGACCAGACAGCAGTATGTCAAGTGACAACACACTGATTGCTGTGCTTTAGAAGGAAAATCTGTGCTTGTTGGTGCTGTTGTTAATAAAACGTAGGCCTGATAAATTAGCAGATTTTATCTGAACTTCATAAAGCACAATTAATGTAATGCAATCTGTAAGGTTACGTATGTTGAGTCTTTTAGTTCTGACTAGAATGTACTATATTGAAATGACTGATCTACAAGCTGAGATCACCTGGATTACTTTAAAATTCATTTTAAAAAATATAGCTGTATATTAAGATAGGGAAACCAATTGATCTTTAAACATCAGTCTTGGAAAATACATAATAAAATTTGCATATATTATTGCAAGCTCCGTGTAAATCAATATTAAAAGGTTTCTCATCTGCTTCTACCTTTATGTGAATTCTTTGACTCAGTGCCACATCTGAAAAAAAAAACAACAAGAAACACTGTCAAAATTAGTAGGCTTAAAAACTGAGCTCTGCTTGAAGAATGAGTTCTTACTGGAATATGTATTACAAAGAACTTAGATGTACTTTCTCCATCAGTTTTTGTTGCAGCAGGAGAAAACTACACTGGAAATTTTTCATTGTCATCAACAGAAATGATGCTTCACAGATAGGTGAACATCATGCTTTGCTATCATAAACTGGAGCCAGGACTTGCAACAGATCCTGCACAGATGGATGGAAGCTCCCTCGTGGCAGCTTATTGCCTTCATGGTCCTCTTTGTGAGCTTGATGGTCCACCCACACATGATCGGTTCTGAGGCTGTGGCTAAGCAAACAGGCTGTGTACATAATGCCTTTTGTTGCTGAGAGTCGGTCAAGTGTGCCAGTGGGTAACATTTAGAACACCTTTGTAGCTGGAAAACGAAAATCCCATTTAGTGGTGCACTCAAGTCTCTAAAAACCTTTACCTTGGTCATGATCATAGCTAGGCGCATTACACTCCAAAGCTCTGGAAGCCGGGTTTGGACAGTCCAGAACCTCTAGTGGGACTTCCTTTCGGCATGGCTCTGGTCTTAGCAAGCCATATAACACAAAGCTCATTTGTCTAAAGCAAGCATTTTAATACCTTTTAGTTGCATTCAAGTAACTTGACATTTAACTTAAAACTATCTTGAATATTGGGGAGCTTTCCAGTTCCAACAAGCAGGCTAAAGAACTGACACATTCACATCTACGCTGTTAAACTCAATCAGTCGTTTTCAAAAGCCATGCTGCCTTCTAACACGGCAGGTGCCAAATTTTTAGGAAGATCTGGGAGAAGCCAAGCTGACATGAAAGTGAGGAGACACCACCTCCGGACTGACTGACTGCTGTCAGTGCTCAACCTGAGTTTTTTGGCCGGCAAGGGGGTGACTTCATTGATATGCAGGGTGGTGCAGGAAGACCACCAAGCTGACTCCATCCCCATTGGAGCGTGGGCACAGGATGAGCTGCATGCACACAGCTGGCGAGAAATCATAGAATTATTAAGGTTGGAAAAGACCGCCAAGATCATCCAGTCCAACCACCAACCCATCCCCTCCATGCCCACTGACCATGTCCCTCAGTCCCACATCTCCACATTTCTTGAAGACCTCCAGGGATGGTGACTCCACAACCTCCCTGGGCAGCCTGTGCCAATGCCTCATCACTCCTGAGAAGTTTCTGACCAGACTGTGAAGAGCAAGTGAGACGGGGACAGAGAAGAGAGAAATGAGATATCAGCAATGGCAACCCAGGCACATCCATGGCTGAACATGAAATGTACAGTGCACTGGATCAGAGCACGGCTTGGTAGACACACAGCTTCACATCCACTTAAACTAATTCAAGGCCATGCTGCTGCTGGAAATGCCTCCTGCCCTCACTCCCACCCCCTGCCCTGGCTGCAGGCCCTACTCCGGGCTCACTTTCCCCTCGGGATCAGTGGTATAAGATCAGCACGCCGAGGCCCTGCAGGAAAGGCAGGTCTACTTTTTGGGCAGCTGTGCGGGACGAGGAAGCCATACCTTAAAGCCAATATCCTGTCGCTGACAGCGACCAGCTCTAGATAAATTAATGGAAGAGATGAGAAAACCCGAAGCAGGTAATTATGGAGCGAGCCGGCCTTCAGGCATTGTCTGCCACTTCCCCCGTCGGTGGCTGAGCGTGATTTATGCCCTGCATCATCCCAGAACTGCTGTTTCTGAGCACGTTTTCCAGCCACAGTCGTGGCGGTCCGTGCCCTCCCCGCGCCGTCCCACCCCCGCGCCCTCACGGCGCCGCTCCCATGGCGGCCCGGGGCGATGGATTCCTCGCGCTTATCTCTGCGGGCCCACGGCAGGGCGAGGCAGCGCTGCAGTAGCGGCCAGCTGCGAAGTTTAAATTCAAGTTCTCCTAGAGCAAACCGAGAAAGACTGGCAGCTGTTCCGCCGGTAGTTACTTTTTAATGCATTATTAGGGCAAAGTCCCCGGCGAGGTGCCCCCTCGGCCACCTCCTCGCTGAGAGGCCCAGGGGCGAGCAGCAACCAGCCGGAGCTCCGGGGGCGGCCCGGGGACCTGCGGCCCACACCCGGCCTTTCATCTCCGGCCGCGCGCTCCCAGCCCGCCCTGGCGGCCGTCAGCGGAGCTCCTCAGAGCCGGGCAGGGAAGCAGGAGGTGTCACCCGAGCCCGGCGCGCCACTGCCCCGCGGAAACTTGTGCGGCAGGAAGGGAGGGCGGGAGCCAGGGAGCGGCTCCTCCTCCTTCTCCTTCTCCTCCTCCTCCCTCCCGCGCCCCGGGCCCGGCGGCGCTGGGAGAGGAGCGGCCGCGGCGGGGCCCCATGCGGCGGTTGGGACGGTGCTCTCCGCCGCCGGGCCCCTCCCGTACCAACAGCAGCACTAGGAGCCGCCGATGACCTGGACCAGCAGCATGAGCAGCGGCTACAGCAGCCTGGAGGAGGAGGACTCCGAGGAGTACTTCTTCACCGCCCGCACCTCCTTCTTCAGGAGGCCGCCGGGCAAGACCCGCGCCGCCCCGCAAGTAAGTGCCGAGCGCCGGGTCGGGGTATGGCCCGCGCTCCACGTGCCTGCCGCTCTCGAAAGGGGCCCCTAGCTGCCGCGGGGCTGGCCGTGCCTTCAGCGCTCCCCCGCCAGCTCTGGAGTCCCACAGCGGCGGGCTGCAGCCTCTGAAATCTCTCCTGAAGGGCTGAATGGGCATGCTGGGGATGGGGTTAAACAGCGCGTGTGCCCGGTAGTGAGTAACCGGCGGGGCTCTGCGCGTCGTGTCGGCGCTGAGTGCGATGCGTGGCAGCCTGGCTGCCGCCCGGGCGGCGGGGAAGGGCCCTCGACCGCGGTGGAGTGGTTTAAGTGCTCGGCGGAGATCGGCTGTAAGAGGACTTTGAAGTGAAGAGCTGATTAAAAACAACAATAACCCGAACCCGTCGTAGTCAGCGCTGAAATGCCCTGTGCTGCTCATAGATCCTCCTTAGAGGTGGACAAGTGCCGGAGCACTAGGGCAGCCAAGCAAAACTCCCTTCGGGAGAGCAAGAACGCTCAGGTTCCTGTCAGCGCAGCAGTGGGGCAAACGCTGTGCTCCTTTAGCTGAAGCAGCCCAGTCCCTCTCTGGGCTTGTCTTTTCTGAAGCGCAGTGTTTCTTTCTAAGCATGGCTTTATCCCTGGAAGCTGATGAGTCAGTTTTCCATATGCTGGCTCCCCTTCCCTTGCTCCCACTGTTTGCTTGGACCTCTGATCAGTGTTTGTACAACTCCTGCTGTGTTTTTCCTGCTGCGTGGAGGCTCGGCTAGGAACTTGGCAGAGCCTGGTGCCCTCTGATCAACCTGTGGGGTTTATCAAGAGTCGTGGTTGCCCACAGCCCTTCCTCTAGGTTATGTTGTGCTGCAGAAGCCAACCTTGGTTTCTATCTCTCCAAGGTTCCACAACTTATTCCCCCTTCGTGACTTACTTAAAACTTAAGCCCTGTAACCACCCCTCAGGAAACTCCTGCTCCTGTTTGAGGAAGTGCACGGAGTTTTCTTGAGCTTTGGTTTCCTTCACAGAGTTTGGCAGGGTGCCTGGGCACACCCTCTGCCTACATCTGAGCCTGGGTGCCTTGCACAGATATCCTGGGACCAGCATTTCACCATGTTATTGCTGCCTCCCCAGGGTGCTTCTTGCGGTTCCCTTCCTGAGAGGTCATCTCTTTCTCATCCATTCTGAGTTCCAGCTTCCTGCGAATTCCAGTGACTCTGAATTTTCAAGCTGGCAGGTCTTGCTGAGTGTCCTTGAAATTCATCTGCTGACCTGCTTGACTGGAGTCGGCTACCACCTGGCCCATACAGAGCCGAGAATGGCTTGGGTTGGAAGGGACCTTAAAGTCTACCCTGTTCCAACCGCCTGCCATGGGCGCGGACATCCCCCATTTTACCAAGTTGCTCAAAGCCCCACCCAACTTGGCCTTGAACACCTCTAGGGTTGGGGCATTCACATCTCCTCTGGGCAACCTGTGCCAGAGCCTCACTGCCCTCTGAGTAAAGAATTTTTTCATCATACCTAGACCAACTCTTCCAGTTTAAACCCATTACCCCTTGTCCTATTGCTACATGCCCTTGTAAAAAGTTTCTGTCTTTCTTATAACCCCCCTGTAAGTAGTGAAAGGCTGTGTTAAGGTCTCCCTCCTTGCAAAAGAAGATTGCAGTGTCACAGCACTGTGTGAACAGATACCTCACTGCTGCCAGACTGTGGGTGGTTGCTGTATAATGGGGTGTGAGAGGCCCCAGGTCTTGATTCAGGTCCTAAAAACATGCTCATTTCTTTGCTTTGTAATGCTGCTGCATGAGTTGTCTTAGCAAGTACTCGTTAAGTAAGTGGTGGATTGTGCAAACATGTAAATCACTGTGTGTGATGTTAATGTTTTCAATCAAGGGGTGAAGGAAAAAAACAAAAATTTGATATTCTGGTCTGGTAGCATTTCCCCAAAGAGTACTGTGGTGAGATGCTGCAGGGAATGTGTTTAAGTGCATATTGGGTAGCATGGAACAAATTCATCTGTATTGCTGACTCTGCAGCGTCAGAAACACTCAGCTAAATGTTTCTAGTCATGAAGTTATTGCCAGTTGCCCTGTGCCTAATGAGTTAGAAAGGAAAGAAAAAAATCCCCAAACAATGCTGAATGTAGATTTCAACAGTCATGTGGCCAGTAAGAGTGAGTTTCCCCTTCCAGCAATAACAATCATAATAAGACTCTTTGTATGTATGAGGATGTTACTTTTGGTTTGTATTTGAGGTTTAGTCAAAAAATGCATACTATGTCCCCTTGAGCAAAGAGGAAAGAGGGGAGCTATTAGTTATTGTTTCTGTGTCTTTCTCAACTATACAGATGCTAAGTTTTGCAGGGTATTTTTTTATTCTTGCTGAAGACAAAGTGGCAGCAATTACTTTTATCCTTCTGTCTTAACTCATTTCTCCTGTTCTCACAGTGAAAAGATTGGTTACAACTTAGAGCTCACTGTATGCTGTGCCTGCAGAAGCACACGGTGGTAGCTCTTGGACTTGTGTTGCATAGATTTCCAAAGAAAATAAGGAAGAACAAAAATTAAGTAGCTCTGTGAAAGTTTGTCTTCCATTTAATGGAGAGGAATGGTCTTATGTATCTCAGTTTCTATGGCTGAGACAGGGTAAATGGATTGGTACCAATTCTGATGTAAGAGTTCTGTAATAGTGTCTTTGGGCTTTGCCAGATCTTCTGCAGGATGTTGAAAGATTTGTCTCTTCCTCTCTACCGCTTTTAAAAACCTGAAGCATTAAAGTTGTTATGGGGTGTTGCAGGCAGTGGGGTGTTTTGGGGCTGAGGTGTTCAGCTCGTTTTCCAGTCTTGCTGGATTTTGCTGTGTAGGCAGTGCAGTGGGCTACCAACCCTCTTTTTTTGCAGGAGAAATGAAGGTTAGCAATCCAGCATTTGTAGCTTCATTCAGTTAAAGATGCAGACTTGAAGCTGAAGGATCTCAAACCTGAATGCAGTGTCTGTGTCACCCAAATACGAGCGACTTTTTTTGACTGGATTAAACTGAACGTGGCCCTTTTTTGTGCTCACAGTGACTCATTTACTAAATGAAAAAGGAGGAACTGTAAATATTTTTGTCGTGCCAGTGTGACTGCTCATGTGAGGTGAAGTTACCCATGCGCAAAGGCTTTAGCAAGATCAGACCCGTGTTTCTGTATGATCGAGTCTTTGGAAATCGTCCACTCCCTCCAGAGAAAATACCAAAAGAAGATGTTTTGCAAACTTTTGAAAGCTGACCCTTTTCTCTCCCTATTTCATCCCGCCCACCCCCATCTTTTCAGGAAAAGTGAAAACATGCCTGCTCCTGCATGCCTGGCCATATGTCCGAGGGAAGTGCATCTTCCTGCCTGCGTTCCTGCACTTCCACAGGCCACTTCCACACACTAGCAGTGTTGATGTAAATCCTCGCCATACCTATCCTCCTTTCTCACAGTTTGGGGGACGGTGGCTTTTGAGTGCTGCCCTGGGTTAGTTCCCAGCCATGCCTCCCACTGGGTGACTGCAGGTACCCAGGAAATCCCCTGATGAGATCTCTCTCTTACACAGAAGGCTGCTTCTGGGGAAGTGCTGCTCCAGGAACAGGCAGTGCTGTGCAGGTTGTGGGCTCCCGGTTGTTAGGAGAGGGCAAATCTTGTGTTCAGCATCCGAATCCTGAGTGGTGTGTGCACAGAATGGCTGAATTCTTCTGGAAGTGCTGTGTAAAATATCGTGGAGGTGCACAGTTTGACTTTTGAATGCTGCTATTCTCTGTAAGAAGAAAAGAAGAACTTTTGTTGTTTATGCTGTTTTTTACTATTTTACCCAGGGCTCCCTAGAAATGTTAGCAAGAAAAATGCAGTTGCTTCTTGTGGCGGTTTCCAGAAGCACGCACCTTCCTGCTGCTCCTCAGTCTGTGCCAGCTGCCTTGTGCTTAGTGCTGTCCTTCCCCATTTGAGGTCCAACTTCTGCCTCTCTTCCCGTTACTGCTCTCAGCCTTCACAGCTTTTGCACCTCCTGGGCATCCTGACCCCGCACCGTGTCAGGAGGCCAACTGCTTGGGGCTCAGCCTTTTGGGGTGCTACCCTGCCACACCGTTGTTGTTTCCTCCCTCCCCTCTGCGTGTCAGTGGGATTTGCAAGTGTGGTAATGAGGGTGGGAGAGGAAGTTAATATAAAAATAAATAAATAAATATAAAGCTGGAAACGGAAGCCGGATGTGAAAGAGCAGAGGAGTCCTGCAGAGGAGAGGCAGAAGGCAGTGGGTGAAAGGCTCATCCCAGTGAGGTGACCATCTTGCTCCGCTATCAGTGCAGAAGATTTGTGTCTTTGTTTTCAGTGGATGAGCTGGCATCCATGTGAAAAATTAAACAGACTTCTGGGTGCAGAAACCCTTTTTTATATCTGTTCCACGTGAGTTTGCACAGAGGCTTGTGGCATTTCAGTAAGAAGAGAGACAAAAGCACTTTATCTTGGAAGAAAGCAGTTTCTTGGGGTACAGTGCTGTTTGTAACTGCTCAAGTGTAGTTAGCATGGTTTTGTGCTAGCGATGTCCATTATTAAGAAGTTCCATGTTGTTTGGCTGTTACAGCTCTTCCCGGGTTTCCTTTCCACAACATTCCCCAGAGAAAACGGCTCTCCTGAGGACCAGAACAAATGAGGTTTCTAATTATAGGCTCTGTTTGGAGCCAAGGAGGTTAGATTTGTGTTTGACGTGTAGTCATGAAGCTTATTTAAAAAAATATCCAGTAATGTCTTACTCTTTTTTAAATCCATTTGACAGTCGGTGAATATTATGGGATAAACATTGTTGCAGCTAGAACACTTGAAAGTTAAGGCTTGAAGGAACCAGCAGCGTAGAGACTGTGCCTGTTTTAAGGCCACATCAGTGTCAGGGTAAACCAGCAGTCCTTGTTTCACTCTCTTGTGCTTCATCCCACTCCTCTCTGAGCGTCCCACGTGGTGTTTGTGCCTAAGGAGCTCAGCAGAGCAGGGCTGTTCCCAGAGGAGCCCCAAGACACTTACCAACGTCTGACAGCCTCTGGAGGTGAGAGGGGATTTATGTGCTTTGCGCCTAGGAACACTGATCGCTGCGCACTGGTTTATCAGCACAGTTGGCTCATATAGTCATTAATTTTGTTTTGAGGACTTACCTAAAACATACGCCGTTTTTAGGTATGAAATGGGGAACTACTAATGCACAGAAATTAAGAAGCAAGATCAGGAGAGATGGGTTGATTTTCTGTCCCAGGAGGAGTTAAAATCACTGAAACATCTCATGAGTTCAGCCATCTCAGTGTCCTCAGTACAGCAGCACTGCAGGTACTCTTCAGACTGGGTGTCTACTCTTTCTTTTTTCCTTTGGTCTGTTATATTCATACAGTATGAGATATATCTTGGGCAGTATTTCTCTGTTAACATAAGATTTTGGTTCACCAGCAGCACGCTGCTGGCTCAGTTGTTGACATTCATTTGAATATCACCAGATAAACACTAGACTTAAAAAAATTATTTTTTTGGTCATTGCTTTGAGAAGATAAGCCTTTGTTCACCTACTTGAGTTCTGAGGCACAGCAGCTCTGTATAGATGTTTTGAGATTTGAGTTCTGGTAATGTAACTGAGTTTGGGATAAAACTGAGGCTTTGTTTGAATGCAGAAGGGCAGAACTGCTGCAGTTTAAAGCTGCCAGATGTCAGAAAGCATCGGGACCTGTATACCTTATGGATTGGAACGTTTGAATTGAGAGTTGTTTAGATGTATGTACAGATGTGCAAGATGCAAGGAGTTCTGTTTAAGTTGAGGAGTCAGGCGAATACAGGAAAATGTGCTGCAGAGCAACTGAGCTCAGCATCATCTGTATGCAGTAAGTAGATTTACTAAGCAACCAACCGACAATTATTTGAAAGGAAGGAAAGAGAGGATCTGGTATCCTGTTTTCATCATTTCTTATTTCAACTATAGACCCGTGACAAGAATATGAGAATATATCAGAATACCATTTTGGAAGAGGTTCTTGCTGACTAATATTTAGCCATGGCAAGAGCAAAAATATGAAGATAAATGAAGTAAAAATCAATACTGCATTTTGTCCCTTGTGTGAAATGCCAGTGGCAGCAGCGTTGGATTAGCAGTTCTTAGTAAACCGATTAACAGAGGATTTTAAATGAAGCAATAGATCTGTAATGCAGCGTTTGCCAGTGACAATAACCTTGTGAACGAAGCCAAGCAATGTAAGTGTCAGGAAGGGATAAATCAGAGTGATGGATCTCCATAGTTAAGCTCTCCTCTTACAGACAGGCAGCCGTCTCCGCTGACTTCAGCAGCATGTGCCCGTCAGGCCAGAGCTGTGCAGTGCGTCTTCCTCCCAGATAGATACAGTGGTGGTTGGTGTGTATGGATGCATTTATCTGTACATGCAATATTTATTATTCGGTCTATTTATTGCAGCTTGTCATAGTTAGATGTATACTTTAGATCAAATGCAGCCTTCCAGTCAGCCACTGTGGATCTCCCAGTTGGTACTAGGGAAACTGGAAAAAAAGAGAAGATGGATCAGGATATTAATACATGGTTTTAAATTAGGGCTACTAAGATGGAGAAGGGTCTGGAGAGAAAGGTATATGAGGAGCAGCTGAGGTCCCTGGGCGTGCTCAGCGCAGAGGAGCTGAGGGGAGGCCTCGTGGCGGCTGCAGCTCTTCACAGGGAGCGGAGGGGCAGCGCTGAGCTCTCGTCTCTGTGACAGCGACAGGACCTGAGGGAACGGCATGGAGCTGTGTCAGGGGAGGGGCAGCTGGGGGTTGGGGAAAGGGTCTGCACCAGAGAGCGGTGGCCATGGAACAGGCTGCACAGGACAGTGGGCACAACCCCGAGTGCTGAAGCTCAAGGAGCGTTTGGACAATGTTCTCAGACATGGGGTTTAGTTTTGAATGATGCTGCATGGAGCTGGAGTTGGACTCAGTGATCCATGTGGGTCCTGTCCAGCTGAGGTTATTCTATGATTATATATTATTTAATATTATAGATTTATAGAATACACACGATATCTATATATATTTTATATTTCTGCTCTCAGAAAGTGGGATCGTTCTGTACATTTTGAGACCAACATTCAGGAAAGTCTTAAAACCAGTGCATCCCACAGACTTGAAGGGAACACCCTGGTGTGACTGAAGCTAGCTCAGCATGCTTTCATCCAGTGCAGTTTGAGCACTGCTGTACTGTCATGGGTTTGTGTTTATTTAGGTGCCTGTAATGAAGCACGCAGTCCTGTAGGCAGGTACGAATTGACTTGGAATGAGTAATTGCCCCTTTTGTTTTTTTGGTGGTTTCTGTTTTTTGTTGTACTTGCTCTTTTGCAAGGCTGATGAAATACTGCAGTCAGTTTTGAGGAGAGTACTTCCTTTGTGGACATACATTTGGCTGTGTGAAGTAGCCACGTGTGATTTATGTAGCAATTAAGGTCATTTTCTAGTTACTAATCTGCGTGTGTGCTGGACTGGAATTTGTGCTCCCTTACACAGAAGTATGTTTGCTGTGCTGGAAATAATTATAAGGGCAGCAGTGGTGCCTTGGCCTGGTTGAGGAAGCCTCAGGTGGCAGTGCTGCTCATGTGGGGGCACTTACTGTGCGCTGCTGCTGGCTTCTCAGTCTCTCTCTTCATCTGGGAAATTCTAACGATTCCATGTGAAGTGATTGTGGAAAATGGTGTCTGCGTTTCTTTTAGGAATTATATACAATAGTAGAGTAGAAAATCATTGGCTGTACGTGCAGGAGCAAATTACAAAGTAAGTTTATTGTCTGTACTCCTTTATAGTCATCCCTGTTGTCCCTAATTAGGATTGCATTTCTTGTTTTCTGTCTTGTACTTCATCCCCAGGTGTGTTCAGGTACGTGGATGTACAGTCTAGCTATGCCGTACATTTCCCCACAGTACAGTCGCTGTGCTTTATATTTGTGGTATCCGACCCATGTGATCTTTTTAAAGCCAGATCAGTAATAACAAAAACTGAAGATCAAATTCTGCTCTGGCTGAAGATAGTATTTGTTTAATAGCTAAGTAAATGTTTAATCTTATTTCCAAAGAAGCAGAGCTGGTCATGATTTGGCTTGTCCCTTTTGGGACAGGTTGTATTGGTTAATAGTGCAGAAGTATCTTAACACTTCTATTGATGGATTGTAACCTTTTTTGTAGAGAGCTTCCTCTCAGCCACTTCCTATGCATAGTTGTGCCTCGGATCATGATAGCCTGCCAACGTGGGAGAGTTTAGTTTAGAAGTTTTATTTAGATCATGATTTTTCTTGAAGAATTCTGCTCGCCAGGAACAAAACATGCAGATCTTCCTGTTCGGTCCACAGGTGGCTTGATTTAGTGTGTTCGCTTACAGGTATATCAGCTAAGAATTGCAAAACATCTTCATAGTTCATTTGAGAAGCATCTGGGAAAGCTGTGTAAACTCTAGCAACTGCACCAGGGATTTCAGTGTGACCCACAGTGCTTATGTCTGCAGGAACTGGCATATTCTTTGGCATGTGTAAACGATTAAAAATATGATGATTGCATGTTGTGTATTGGGAGAATTGACCTGCGTTGTTTGTCCTGGTGTCTAAAATGAAGAACTTCAGTGTTCAGTGCCACCAAGATCAGCGTTAAGTCAGTGTGGCTTTTTTTTTGTGTGTGTGACTGATGTAGTTTGCATTCAGTATTATGATTTTTAATAGGTTATTATTGATGTGTGCAAAGATTGTGTAGTGTTGACATAGACAGGCGTCTTATGTTACCCTTTATGAAATTTATTTTCATGTGTGGCTCTGGTTAGCTTGCTGCTAGTAGCAAGGTGTACACGTGGCGGGTAACCTGGGCTGTGCCTGAAGAGCTCGGCACTCTGTCCCACGGCCACCTTCAGGAACCTGTCCCCTGGATGCGCAGGCATAGTCAGTCCCTTGTTCTGTTACTCTGCATGCGTTCTTACCTTAGAAATGCTCTCCCCTCTGCTTTCCAACAGAAGCATAAAAAAAATGTGTTCACATTGGTGCACGTGGGAGCGATGTCTTGTGTCCTGGACAGAAATGGACTGTTCAATCAAAAGCTGACACTTGGAGCAGTTGCTGCCTTACATGCCCATACACAAAAGCTGGCATCAGAAGAATCCCAAACACACATGGGAACATCACTTGTGCAGGCAACCTGGTATGAGCAGTAGTCAGGCTGCCGTGTAATCTGCAGAAAAGTACTCTGCCTTATGAAGAAGGGCTTAATATTTCATTATGTCATGATATTCCAGGCTTGCGCAAAGCATCACTTGACAGTGTCTACATAAAACGTAGCCTTGTAACTCTAAAATACTTAAATGTAAGGCTTTGTGAGCTGATTTTGGTGTGAAATCTAATAGAAAGGAGTTTCTAGTTTTTGCATCAGTTAGCAGGCTGGGTTAAAATAACCACAATGCCTAAGAATACCCCTCACGTTCTTGAATTAAGAATACACCTTTTTTTCCTTTCAAAGAATATGCATTGTGGGATGATGACTAATGACACTAGTCCTAGTCAACTCTTTCTGTAATGAAAACCATTTAACTGCTGCTGGAGAGCCTGTTAAGTGGATCTCAGCACCTGAGTGGATGGGTTCACAGTAACTGGAAAAGATATCTTCATGTCGTTGCACCATTGCGGAGTTCAGTCTGGAATTCCTTTTTGTATTCGCCAACATGATTTAGGTATTTCCATGAGAAGGTGACTCTTATAATACCATTGAATTGCTTTAGCTATTTTTTGATTCACCAAAGTGGTAGGAGACTAATGTATGTACATATGGTGGTCTGAGCTTCTGGGTATGGTCCGATACACCTCTGAAATAGGTTGCCATGTTATTTTTCAACTGCATTTTTTTCTTCTCGTTGCAGTAATTGCATAAAGAAAGAGTTGTCTTCCCTAAGTTTATTGCTTAGGGCTCCGTGACCGACAATATTAAAGAAAAAATATTCCTCTACATAATGCAGTGGTATTTTCTTTCATTCTTCAGGGTCCTGGCCATGTGGGAAACTGCTTTATCCTTTGGGGTACACATTACTTTCTCTTCTCCTTTTAGTCTGAGACTTGCTTGCGCTGCTGTGGTTTGTACCAGAATTGCTGACAAATGTAAATACCTTCTCTCAACATACCCATCTAAGCTGCAAAATATTGCTTTGGGTCTGATTTGGCCTTCGTGGGAACAAGTTTGTTTTCACAGAATTTGAAAAAAGGTATTAGTGTTCAGCTGACCATGTGATCCGCTCTGCTGAACTTCTGTCGGGACCTGATTTGCGTGGAAGGTATTTCACACAAGTGATACAGAACCACCATCTTTTCATCAGTGGACTGAAGAATGTTTTCTGCAAAGATTTCAAATTCTCTACCACAGTTGCATTTTTTTTTTTCCTGAAAAAACTACATTAAAAAAAAAAAAAAAAAGAAGACCAGGGGGTGCCCTTACCACTACCTTAAGCCTATGTGCAGAAGGAGTTCTCAAGATGGATTTGGCTGTGAGATCTGAAGTTTTTTGTCACCCTGGTTCCAAATCCTCGATCTTCCGTAAAATGAAGCAGACAGCTGATGTACTCAGCTCGGTGAGACTTGAAATTGTGGATTAGGCTGAGTGCTAATTAGCCAGCACACAGAATAGATAGTTCTTCCACCTTAAGCCTTAATCACAGCATGCACAACATTATCCTTGCTGAATGTCAGATATTCAGGTGAAGAAAAAAAACAGTGATACTTCATAGGTCAATGGATGTCAAATATGAAGTGGCTTGGATGCTCAGAGTGCATTGCATCACGATTTCCTCTTTTGTCTGTTAAATCATAGGGCGTTTGTCAGTGCCTTGACATTATGACAACCCACTTGTTTTAAAAATAGGGAAAGTAATGTGTGGCTGACACCTTTCTCAAGTTGTGAATGAGAATGAAGGTGTCTGTTAAACAATAACAGTACAGAAATGCCCAGCTGTCAGAAAATCAAGCAAGTTCTTGCGAAACAGCAGGTGGTGCAAATGCAAATCACTTTAACTTCTCTCTGATCACGGAATCACAAGGAGGTTCCTTGGGAGGCTAATCCTGTGCTTTGTCACCAGATGCTTTGTGCTCACCTGTGCTCCTGAGCTGGGTTTTCAGTGGCTGAAGCTCTTGGCAGCGCACTGCTGTTTTGGCTTGCTCCCATCACTTGCTTTGTTCTTCAGCTGCCAGTGCTGAGTGTGCTAATGGCAGCAGCAGGCACAAAAGCCTCTGTGGAGCAGTGTTGGATCTGCTGAGCTGAGTTCTAGAGTAAACTTCATTTTTCTTCTCGTAATGAGCACCCTGGAAAAAGTCATTCCCCTTCAGCGGCTTCAGGGACTGTCCTGGGAAAGACCTTTAACGTGGTGATCATAGGAGGTGTTTGAGCATTTCAGATACCCAGGTGTTCCATTGCTTCTCCAGAACAGAGGCATTAAGATCTGCCTTAGTAAGACTAGCAAAGGGTTTAAGTAAGTCACAAATGATTCCAATGGACCAGAAATTGCAAAATACCTTTAAAATGTTTCTAAATGTCTTCTACTTGTGGCATGCATCTGCCTGGTCATGGAAATATATTTATTAGAGTATAATTAGATATGATTAATAATATCACAAGTTATTTTGTTTTATGGATAGAATTAATGGGTTTGTCTAAGTAGGCAGCTGCTGTTGATTCAGTTGCATGCTCACATGATAGGAAGCTTATCTCAAGATGTGGGAACATGATTGTTTATACTGCGCTATAAGGTTGGTATTATGTGAAGTGGAACATCAAAGCAGTTTCTGATTCTCTGAACTTTAAAACTCACAGCTGATTTAATTAAAAAAAAAAAAAATTAAAAGCAACATCTTTCTCCACCCACTAAAACAGACCCCAAGTGTTCTTCAAAGCATATTTAGTTTTAATAGCTTGGTGATTTCTTCCCTGAGGCGTTTTTGAAGTTCCAGTTACCACCGGAATATAAAGATGTAGCTTTGAATTGTGAAGATAATAGACCATTAAGAGGCGTTTGCCTCTTAAGATGACAAAATGGCATGTTCTGTAGAAACAGAAATAGCCAATAAGCCTGATGATATTTCCTGTAACACTCAAAAGTTCATGGCAAACTTCTTTGTGATTCATAAGTTGAAACTGCTCTTGAAGCAGCTTGGTGAAAGACGTGCTTAAAGACGCTGGTATACCACTCTTGCTTTCCCCCTTGCCTCAAAATTGAATCAGGGATGTGTGTTAAATTGAGCTTGCTTAAAGCCTTTGTGGTTCATGTCAGAAAAATCTTGTGATGTGTAGCACAGCTTTTACAGCACTATACGTATAGTTGTGAACACATGGTATGGAGAATTTGGGGTAGGTGCTCCGTGATATGTGCCTGGATTTAACGTCTTACTTAAATGAGTAATAATCCATATGTTTTCATCTTGAGAGATATATGTAGAAGATAGAGGAGGAAAAAAAAAACCCAACAAACATCTTTCTGCAGGTGTTTCACATTTGGTGGTAACTGTGGCAAAACAAGAGGCAGCAGAGCAGCGTTAATTACTTGAAGAATTATAACAATAGTATTGTTGGTACTAGCGCTGGCATTTCATTATCTTGTAGGTATGAAGCATTACAACGTAGTAAGTGCAATCAATAGAACTGCAGTGCTGTTCCCTGGGTTTGGGAAGGAGCTGCTTTTTTAGGTATTTCCAGAGAATCTTTCTCTCTCTTCCCCTATCCCCTCAATATATGCTGCCAAATGAACCTCAGTGCTGCCTTCCCAGAGGGATGTAGACTTTGACCTGATTGTTCCCAATACTTACAAGGTAAGCAAAAAAAATTGAAATATTGTGGTGATGCCCTACTGAAACTCTGAACTGGAATTAGCTTCCATTTTCTTTCAAACACGTACAAAGATGTACTTCCCTGAGTAGCACTTGCTCTGTTCCCTCTTTGTTCTTCACACCGGTTTTATGACTCATCACGTATTCTTACAAAGTCTTCTAACTCCTATGCTGGTCAGCACGAGTTATCTGTAGTTCAGTATATAGCTTTTTCTTTCAAATTCTTATCTTCACCATCGTCTCCACTTTTGTTGGAGTGTACGTATACAAAATGCTTTGGTAAAAACTTGGTAAATTAGATGTAAGTTGGTTATCAGGATGTACCCAAGGTCAGAGCACAAGCCTGATGTGCAGCTCTTGGTACTCTTCTTTTGTAGAGGGGGCTGAGCACTGCCAGTTATCCATTCTCTGAGACACGTCCTGTGAACTAAGAACAAATGATGTCTCACAGGATAGAAGTGTTGTTATGGAGCAATTTATAGAATCATAGAATGGCCTGGGTTGAAAAGGACCACAATGATCATCTAGTTTCAACCCCCTGCTACATGCAGGGTTGCCATCCAGTAGACCAGCCTGCCCAGAGCCACATCCAGCCTGGCCTTGAATGCCTCCAGGGATGGGGCATCCATAGCCTCCTTGGGCAACCTGTTCCAGTGCGTCACCACCCTCCAAGTGAAAAACTTTCTCCTAATATCTAACCTACACCTGCCTTGTCTCATTTTAAAACCATTCCCCCTTGTCCTATCACTATCAACCCATGTAAACAGCTGTTCCCCCTCCTGTTTATATGCTGCCTTCAAGTACTGGAAGGAACTTCATCCTACTGGAAAGAAGTTCATCCTACTTCTGTTGATTGTGTCCTGTAACATCTTGGCAACACACCTAAAATGCAGATGTGGCAGGTCTAGGGTTATTTTAGAGCATGGTTGCCATCACTTGATGAGCAGAGGGTGTGGTTTCACTGCAGCGTTAGTTTAATTAAGTTAGTTTTAATGCAGACCCATTCCTTGAACCAGTTTGCTGTGTGGCTGCACGAGGAGCTGTGCCGGTGTGAGAGCAGCTGGAGGAATGCACAGGTGGGGAGGGTGGGACCTCAGGAAGCCCCATCTGGGCTTGTCTTACCTGGCAGAGCTGTGCTTTGGGATCGCTCCGAGGAAGAGCCTCAGCAGAAGGTGCAGGGAAGATGTGCCTTGGAGTGCTGGGATGGATTTCTTAACTGCGTGCTCAGTAGAAATGCTTAGGGTAAGCAGAAGGTGGAAAAGTTTGTTTGTTTTAAATGTATAGGAGATAGTGAAAAGAGGTAAGCAAGGAGAAGGTCATACAATTTACTCAATGGGGAAAAACTGCTTGTGCTTTAGGCTGTGACAAAGTAGGAAATGGAAAAGGACTGCAATGTAAACTTGGATTTACTTGCAGATTTCTGATGCTAAAAATGAATGTATTTGTGTATTTTTAGTTCTTCATGTTTTCTGTGGTTCTGGATTTCTCTCTTCATTGTTCCCTATAACAGACTTTATAGACTAGTTCATCCATTTAGAGAATAAGGTCGAGGGCACTGTTTTAAATGTCAAAATACATTTTAAATGTCATGCCACCCCAGAAAGTGGCTTTTTATTGCGTAGCACTCTTTCCTGTGTTTTAAAAACTGTGGGGAGGTTCCCTTGCTTGACAGTTCTGGAGTGGGAGAAGGTTGGCATGGCTTTATTAATTTACTTGACAAATGTATCATCAGTATCATTTTCATGCCAGTCTGTAACAAGTCTTAGAGCTGAAACTGTCTGCTTCTGGTAATTATTACAGAAATCAACTTTGTGCCATGATTTAACTGTTGTATTTTAGACTTTATTGATTATGGCACATCTCCCCTGAGACAAGGGAGGTTTAGGTTAGATATTAGGAGAAAGTTTTTCACTCAGGTGGTGACACTGGAACAGGTTGCCCAAGGAGGCTGTGGATGCCCCATCCCTGGAGGCATTCAAGGCCAGGCTGGATGTGGCTCTAGGCAGCCTGGTCTAGTAGTTGGCGACCCTGCACATAGCAGGGGGGTTGAAACTAGATGATCATTGTGGTCCTTTTCAACCCAGGCTATTCTATGATTCTATGAATTAGGGGTATTTTCCCAAGTATAGGCAGCTTTTTGGACGCTACTAGTGCTCCAGGAAAAAAACGTATCTTCTCCTGAGTAAAAGACATGAGAGAGATGCAGGTGAAAAAGGAGCTACTGCTGTGGAAGTGGCAGTTCCACAGGGCAGTAAGTGTTGGACCACTGAAAGGGGAGAAGGCAGGCTATATAAGCCTTCTACCTTTCTCTAACCACAAACATTTGAGCCTGATGGTTCCTGACTGTTTAATCATTTATTTTGCTCATTTCAAAGAGGGAGAGCTTCACTTGGTAAGCTTCTGATCAGACTGTAAGGCAACTGTACCACTCTTCTTTTCCTTTTTTTTTTTTTTTTTTTTTTTTTTTTTTTTTTTTTTTTTTTTTTTCCAGCAAGGCTGGAGATGAAAAATAGGACTAGTATATTCAGGGTCATGGGAAATACTGTAGCTGTATGTGCTATCGGTGTAAGAAAATACCAAGTTTAAAAATATACACAGAGTGATACCTCATTATTTGACAGCTTGGATCTAGTCTCTTACTTTGGTTGTGTTTACTGTTTTAGACATGAGATGTCTCCTCTATTCCTTGCTCTCTTAGGTCTTCCTTTGACAAACACATGAATCTGCTCCAGGTGCTTTGTTTAGAACAAGTAGGGAGCGAGCGGACTGGATGCCGCCAGCAGGAACAGGAGGACCAAGCACTGGCTGACACTGCTGAGTCCTGAGAGCATTTGGAAGGCTGCCTCTTTTCTAACAGTCTCGGAACTCAGCCTGTAGATGAGCATAACGCAGAGGTTCGCAGAGGAAGGGTATAGAAACTTAGACATAAATACAATGAATTTTGGTTCTGACAATTAGTAATATTCCCTAGGAGTTAATTGTGAAGGCCCTTGTGTTTTATTGAGAGCTGAGAAAAGGAGCACTGACCATCAGCAGCTGTTGAACTGGAGAGCGCGTGTGTGTCAAGCCTTCTGGGGACACGATGTGTCCTGGTCAGGGTGAGGAGACCTGGAGAAATCACCTGGCCTTGGCCTCTTCCTTCTTCCCTGTCCCAGCTCTAAGCTTCGCTCCATGCAGTGGCTGTGTGAAGAGTTAAACATCCTCTCTGGACAAAAGGGACAACACGATCAGAGTAGATGCAGCCTGGAGCCCACTTGTGTGGTTTTGGCTGCCTGGTGCAACCTCTACTCCCAGCCCTGTGCATCATGCCAACACCAACAAGGGGAGAGGCCAGCAGGGGATTTGCTGCCACAGCTGCACGGCACTCCAGAGGGCTCCGTCAGGTTGGTTAGGAAAACAAGGAATCTGTGTGAGCCTGGGCAAGTGGAGGATGTTGTCAGTACTGTAAGCCAAGTGTTGGCTGTGCTCTGGTTTGTGATGCGCAGGGCTGAGATGGCAAGGTATGGGGCCCTGCCTTCCTGGTGAAGGGTGGCCAGGGAGCTGAAGAGCAAGGAGAAAGATGGCTCGGGGAGCTCCTGCTTGGAACTGGAGCAGAGGCTTGCATGGAAACAAGAGGCTCTGGACAGCTGGCCTCAGCAAGGTTGGTGTCTGGAGGTGGTGGTATAGGGCAGCGTTGCAGATGATGGGCTGGTGGGAGCTCTGAAGCAGTGCAGGAGAGTTGGATGGTAGGTAGGAGTCATGAGTCTCTGCTATACAAACAGCAGCACTTAAAAGAGAGCAGCTTACATATGAGAAAAGGTGCTTGTTTTTTGTTGTTGTTGTTGCTTGTATTTATTTATGGTCGTTTTTCCTCTACTGTACAGTTTCATTCATCTCAGGACTGACTGAGTTGGCTTTGAGCTCAAATCAATCAATCTTTATTATTTTATGTGTTCCTTTACATCTCTTTCTTCATGGCAGTAATGACTGAAGAGATCACAAAAAAAATACCTGGTTTCACATCATTTTTCAGATGATGCTTACTAATACCACTTAGCAGACATCTGTTAAGCAAGCCTATTCATAAACACTGACACGGTGGGTAATTATTAACTGTAAATCCCTCAGTTTTGACTGCTCTTCTCTGGGGTTTGAAGACGGTTGCTGATAATGGATAGGTTGTTAAAATATTTTTCCATGCTGAAGTCTGGCAACCCCACTCTAATACTGATCCTTCGACTTCTTTGCAGGTTGCAGGGAATATTCAGAGCTGAGGTGTCATTTCAGGCTGACCTTGGAGCTCCTTTTATCAGATTACAGCCAGGCTGGAACCCAGCTGCTTTTTTCCAGAAGGCTTCAGGGTGCTTTGGCTGTCCTTCAGAGAGCTTGTATGAAATTAAATGTAAAAAGAAATGGTTTGGTGTTGTTTTGTTTTTGAGGTAACACACCAGAGTACGTTAAGTAGAGCGGTACTTAAGGCTTGAATGTTGGCATACAGCTATATTCTATGAAAGTGAGTAAAAGATGGAAATTTGTAGGGCTGCTGTCCACTAACTGAACTTTTTGTATCACTTTATTGCCAGTAAAAAGGAAGGAAAAAAAAAAAGCATCATTTGATTTTTTGCTAGACAGACAAATGCAGACCAGTTGCATGAAAGTGTTTGCTCTGGCACCCTTCATTGCTTATGAGAGTCTTTGCTTATGACCTGAATTCTGGGACAGTGTCCAAGCCTTATGCAGTCTGGAGTGCTTATCTCTTGCATTCTTTTTTATTATTCTGCACAGCAGAATACATAGACCTACTTAGCAAATGCCCGCGCTATGGTAGCTCTGTGTCCCATTTCAAATTCTCTCTCCTCTGCTACAAGGGATATGCAATTAAATCTCCCCTTTCAAGGAGGTCCTGCTCTCCAGTTCCTGTTTGTTCTTATGCCTTGAGCCTTGATGGTGTCTCTTTTATTTCTGATTTGAAAGTCTTCTATGTTAATGATACAACATGCTCATTTTCAAGGTGACCTATCACCTTGCATTTGTCTCTGGGAGGAAGATTAATTCACTCAGCAAAAAAAAAATCGTTCTCTGGTTTTGAGTACTTGCAGAGTTTGCAGAGGTGCATGTGAAACTTGACATCTGTGCTTTTGTGTCCACATTCCTGATATAACAATAGCCTTTTACAATAAACTGTTACATAAATGGTGTTTCTGACCCTCTGAAGCTAACTTCTTATGGTGACAAAAAGGTCATTTGATATATCTGTGGTGTTTGTGCAGGGTTCTTGGTTAATGCCTGGGGAAGCTGAAAGCTGTTCGTGCATGGAACAAGTTGAGTGTAAGCACGGACGGCAGAAATGCAGTTGGTTTTGCACTGTCTTTAACTGTGACAGGCAGAGCTTTGGCTGTGGTGTGCAGCTGTTTCAAAATCAATAGTTGCTTGGACGGAAGGGTAATTGAAGATCACACAAACTGTCCTCATTTGCTGTTGACAGTTGGATCTTCAAGTTCTCCTGGCTGCCCATTTTTAGCTCTGTTTCCTAGAGCAGCAAGACTTGTGCAGCCGATCCCTGTCTTAAGCATGGGACATCTTTGCTTGTTCTCACAAAGGGATGGGGACACACAAAGTTCCTGCAGATTTTCCATAAAGCCATGAGTAGGTTTTACAGAGACCCTGACAGTGCTCCAAACAAAAGAAGGGCAGCAGGTGTAATGCCAGGTGTAAAGGAATCCACCTTAGAGAAGCTCTGCAGCTCCATACAGAGGAAAAATACTTCAGTCCCGGGTTGCCCCTTTGTAGCCATCTATGTGAAAGTCTTCCAGCGCTTAGTTTACATGAGACCGTAGTAAACTAGGCTTTGTTAGTTCATTTGCACGCAGACCTCTTGCTTTTTTTGCTGCCCTTGAGCAGCTACTGGAGGAGTTTCCATTACTAAATGGAACTGATGCTGTCCCTGACCTTGGATCGTTTGAGTCAGAAAGCGTTTTTAGAACAGCCTTGCTTTTTTAGAACAAAGCAGGACCTGAGAGTTTTTCAGAGTTCAGTAAATAACCATGTGTTCCTGTGGCCAGCAGCAGCTTGGGCTGTTCATGCAGGGACTGTGGCGGGAGCACTGTCAGCAGTTTCTATTCCCGCTTGCATCTCTAGGCCTCGTCCCTCTGCTCCCCTCCAGTGCAGGTGGCAGGAGGGGGTGAATCCCTCAGCAGTGCTGTGCTGCTGCCAGCTGAGGGAGGAGTGAGCATCCTGTGTGTGGTGAGGTGCTCCCCTGTGCAGGTCTTAGCTCTTGCCCCAGACACTCCAGCTCCTACCCAGCTAGGGAGCACGGCCTGCCTTTGAACTCAGTCCTGGAGAGCCGGGAATGCTCCTGGTGAGTGGCACTTGACAGTAATGTTTTACCAAACGTATTTGTATTTCATGGAATACAGAGGTTACCCTTTTCCTCCCCTTTCCCACTGGTCCTCGGTGTCCTTCCTGGTCCCAGTTCTGCCCCACAGTACTTCTTCTCTGGGCTGGAGTGCTACTGGGCCCCATGCGGGACAGCTTCAGCCGGGAGCCTGTGGGGTGGCTGCCCTCGGCACTGGGCTGAATCTGGCAGGATTACAAATGCCTGCTTTCCACTAACCGTTCACAAGGCAAAGATAAAAATGGACAGATACATCTTTCATGAGTTTATAAACCTCAAAGTATTTGGCTTTCTTTTCAAGCAGGCAGCTGGCTTTTGATTCCATGCTTTGGCTTTCCTTCCCTGATTGCTCTTCCCTGACTCTCATAGCACAGAACTTTTATGAGATATTGGAGATGATTTCCAATAAGGAGTGGGATTTAGGGATGGTTTTTGGAAGTGAGGTGCTCTGTTTCCAGAGGACTGATTCTCTGGAGCAGCTCAGACTGTTCTCAGTCCTCAGTGTTAGGAACAACCCATGAGTACCTTGTGGGAACAGTCTGCGTGCAGGTCCTTTCCTCTGTGAATGGCGGAGACCGAAGGACTTCAACAGACCAGTTACCTCCAGGTGAAGCAAACCTTGGAAAATCCTGTGTGAAGAAGAACAGATCAAATCCATCTTCATCCTAATCACAGCAGTCTTTTAAAGCAAAGGGAATGAGTTGTCTTGGTCTTTGCAAATATCTGACCTGAGTAAAACTTCATCATTCTTTTCTTTCCAGCAACTGATGTAGGAAGGACAGGATCGAAAATGTGGTTTACAAGCAAATATACAAAATGTCCTTCTCTTTAATGCAATCTTTTATATTTTAAAAGGACAAAAAAAACCCAAGCCCTTCATTTTGCAGTTGATGTATAATGTAGGGTTTAGCTGTAAGCCATAGCCTCTGTGTCACAGCGAAGGATGCTGTTTTTTTCCTCCTCTTTGCTGCTTTTGCCACTTCCATCTTTGGAAAACAGGATTCCTTTTGAGTTCTTTGTTATTATAAGAGGGTGGTTACTTGTCTTAGCTGGATCATGCGAATGACAGTGTTTGTTCTTAGCAGCAAGATGATAGGAAGCAAGTTAAATTCCTACTTTACTTTTAGTTGTTCTGTAGGGTAGCAGTAAACCGGGAGACTGTTGAGGAAAGTGGCTGGATTTGTAGTATTGGTAAAAATACCATAAAACATGAAAGCAGTTTGGAATACAGTAATAGAATATTCATGCTTGTCATTCAGCTGAATTCCAGTATCTTCTGCATGCCTTCTTTTTGTAGCAGTGGTGCCTTTCACAATGAGGATGTGTTGCTTTATTGCCACGTCCAATCAGTTACATAAGATGACTTTGATTCTTTATAGCAATATGGTTTTTACTGCAGGGTGGCTTATAAACAAATGATTGTAGGTAAATGGATGAAGCACAGCAGGAAATCTTAAACAGTAAGTCTGGTGAGAAAGATTAGTAAAGGAAGTACTTCTGAATGCGGGAGCACAGCATGACACTTGTAGTTCTGCAGTTTTAAAATACTTTCTGGATTAAGCATCTCCCTTGTTTCCAGCAGCAGTTTTTAATGTTAGTAGTCAAAGACTGGGATGTGAGATTGCATTTAAGTTCATTAAGTATATGCTCCTCTATGTAAGCATATGAAAGTTTTGGAACACGTGGAACTGAGTGATTTTGTAATATCGTAAAGGCATGTGGTCATTCATGTCACCTCAGGTAGATTTTTCCCATACTACTTCACTGTAGGCTCCAAGTCCAAATTTGAATGCTGCTAATCTAATAGAATCATAGGTGTTGCTTGCAGGAGAGCTGGCATGGGTTATGCTGGCTGCCTCTGGTTGCAAAGATGTATCTTCAGACCCATTTGTAACACTCCTGCAGAGAGAGTTGGCAAAACCACAGGAGCTTGGCCGTGCGCTGGTGCAGAGGTCACCTGTGAGGTTGTCAGCTCTGGGTGAGAAGAAAATGGTGATTTTCCAAGGTTGAAGGTGTGTGTTGTTGGGTTATGTCACACCTGGGAAAATGTAATGCTCTGGGTGATAAGGCTTTAGCTTTTGCTCCGTAAAACAAACAAGAACCATGAAGAGCATGGTGTGATGTGAATCAGTGGCCATGTTGTCCAAAGTAACTCTGGTTCCTTCAGCCCCTCGCTTGTGTTTTGGTGAGGTTGAAATATATAAGACGAAGGAACACCGGTAAGACGGTCCCTTTAGGAGAAATGAGGGAGTGGGGCTGCTTGAGAGCTTCTGCCAGCAGAGAGTCCATTTGAAGCCTTGGGGTTGCCAGTGACGATGCCTTATGTTGGGGTGAGACATGGTTTGGGTGCAGTTTAGCAAAGGTGTGGGCCAATTCCTGCACCGTGGCTCTTTGCAGAGGCAGCGTTGCAGGGTGCTTTGATGTCTGTGGAGGAGCTGAGCTCTCAGGCAGCAGCTCGGTACCAGCCGTTTCAGAACATGGAGCCACTTAGTGTGGTTTTTCTGCAGCAGATTGTCCACTGCCTGTGCTTTCACTCTCTTTTGCAAACAGCCCCACTCTCCCCTCCCAGCTCTACCCAGTAGAGGATTGACCATACAGCGGTAAAAGAAAAAACAAACCCACAGAAACAGATTTATTTTTTAATGATAGTTTAAAGTGATGCGCTACGCTGCACAGCGGTACCTGTGGCTCTTAAGTCTTGAGCAATAAAAAAAATTCAATGATACGTTCAATTTTGAATGATATGCTATTGAGAAGTTTTAAATTAGATGCACAGCTTCATGTCTGAAGGTGTTCCCATCCTTCTGGAAAAATCTAATGGATAATGTTTCCTTTCCAGAAGGGACTTCCATTGCAAGTCTGAATTGATATTCTAACACCTAACCGATCTGTCAAAGCATTTGTGATCTTACAGACAGCTCTTGTAAGTGCTGTCCATCCTCTCTCTCAGCTAGTCAAAGCGTCAGACTGAAGAATCTTCTTTTAGCAAAATCAAACTGACAGTTGGTAACATGCTGAAAATAGCAGGAAATTTCTCTTATTTTAAAATGTAAACAAGCACAAATCAAAGCATAGGCACCGTCCAGTGTTTTCCATGTATTCATATTCACTTTTGCCACTGCAAGTGCCAGCTAATCAGGCAGAAGCAGTACTTAATTGTTGAAATCTAAGCATTCATTGCTCAGTAGTCAGGAAATGGGAATTGACAGGTAATCCGCGCTATGCAGAAGTCTGTTGTAGACATACTGGATCTGTCTGCCAAAGCTGGTTTAAATATTTTCTGAAACATGTGAAATATACACTAGCATTAAACTTGCAGCAATTAACGAAGGTTTGGTTTTCAACATTGTTTTGGGCACAGCATGTTATTCAATGTAACAGCCAGATTTTAGGAATTAAGTTTTAAATTCGTAGTCCTTTTAGACTTTACTGTGCAAATACATTTTGTTGTTACAGGTTTGTCTTCTATGGAAGGGATTAAAGGCTTGTTCTTTTCTTTAGTGTAACTGACAGCCCTCTGTTGTCCTACTGCTTCAGAAGAGGTTGATGACAACTGCAAACACTTGACACCTATGAAAAACAGCCCTCACATTCTTTAAGTTCAGAAAAGCCTTTTTATATTCTGCCCTGCTGAATGTGGTATTGGAACAAAAGGTAATTTGGAAAAAGCATTGAAGGTCTGTAAGCCTCAAGTTCAGCACTCTGTTTACCTTATTCTTTTTTAAAGCACTTCCTAAAAGGGCTTAACTATGGTGACAGGTACTTGACAGGTACAAAATGGACTTGACTGCAGTGCTTTCTTCAAAGCCTCTTTTACACATAGCAGTAGAAGCAGCCGTGCTTTTGACTTGTGCTCTTTTAATTTGAAGTTCATCAGTGACATCTGACAGCTTTCTCTGAGACACGCGTGGGCACAGCATATGCCATGTAGAAGTGCCTCCAGATATTTGAGGATATTGGGCGAGTTCAAGTGCATCTTTGATTCCCTTCTTATCATGCACTTTAAATCACTTTAACTACAGAAAGGTGTTTCATTTTTTTTCTTTGGCTTTCACCAGTGAGGAGAGACAGACCCAGCTCTCTTTATTAGCTAGCAGGAACCAACTTTAGTGTTCTTGCTGGTACCCCTAGGTCACCAAGCTTCGCTGCCTCTGGTTTTCTTTTTACTTAGACTATTGTATGAAGGAGCAAGTACTGCTTGACCTGCCAGTCTGCCAGCTTGTTACAATCAGCTCTCCTTTATTTCCATTTCCTCTTTTGCTTGTTATGTAGTGTGAGTGTATCTTTAAAGACTGAAGTGCTGTTTTTCCGGGCTGCTGTAGCTTACATCTGAGCTCTGGGTGTCCCAGGAAGGGGCAGGCAGACAGCAGCTGCTGGAGGGAGATCAAAGGATGTTGTGCTAAACCAGACAGCAGGGTAAGCTGCAGGCACAGGCAGAGCGTCGCTGGGATGGGGCTGGATGCTGGAGATCTGCAAGTCAGAGGTATCTGTTTCTTTGCCTTCACTCTACAGCAACTACTTAACCAGAGCTAAGGAGAAATATGTGTATTTCCCAGGCTACTGAGCGTTTGCAGTGGGACATAACAGAAGTGGCTGTGGCATCTTTGAGGTGTTCTCCTGCCTGGGCGCAGAGGCTGTACTGGGTGACAGATCTGTTTGGCACTGCAAGCCATTAGGGTTTCACAAGAGCACTGCAGCACATGAATCTCCTGCAGCGTTGGGGTGCCCATGCTATAGAAACAGTGGCTGTGTTCACTTTCCTCTCACAGCAACAGCCCATATCTTCTCTTCACACTTCTTTCCCTTCCCTACTTGGCTGTTTTTTTTGCTCCCTGGAATATCCACTCACACGTGTCTCAGGTGCAGCAGCTGTCAGCTGTGGGACTCCTTTTTGCACCCAGGCTCCCCAGTTCTGCAGCAGTGACTCAGCCTGGGCTGGGTGCCTGTCTGCCCCTCAGCCCTTTCATCTCTTCCCTGCTCTACTTTCTGAATATCTATGATCTCTGAACCTCCCACAGCCACTCCTTCCCCTTGTCAGATATCAGCTACTCAGCACTGCTGTGCCACTCCTGCCTCCCAGGCAGGTGCTAGCTGCCCTGGGTGTTCCCTGTAGCTACTGCCTTCCCCTAAATGCCATTGTTTCTGTCTCACTCCCTGTTGAGGTAGGTCAGACAGTGATCTGCACTTTGGTTCTAACCCATCATGTTTTGGGACAACCAGCCAATTTGCACACATGGAGTCTGTCTTTCAGAAGTTCTGCATTAATAGGCTACTGTTTTCTGCAACCAGCTGAACTTGCAGGGGCCTTCACTCCTGTACCATGTCGGTGCAACCACATCATAAATTGAGCCACCTGCATTTGTGCTTCGTTAGTTTTGCTCCAAGGGAGTAGCTGGTAAGCTCCATGGGTGGCCATAAAGCATCCTTCACAGCTCTACTGGTAAAGCAAAATGTGGCAGGAGAAGCTGTAGAAGCCTGTAGGAGGAGAGGTGTGGAAATTCAGCATTAGTCTCTTTAGCTGCCATTGCCTAGGTGGTGTTTGGGTTTACATGCAGTACAGGTGGGACGCTGTATGGGAACTGTTGAATCACGGCCTGAACCTCTGATTAACCACCTGAGGCAAGCACTGAGTCAGCCATGGGAGCGCAGGTGAAGGCAATTCACCTGTGTGCCCGGAAGGGGTGGAGCCTGGCTCCATCTCTCCTAGACCCCATTTAAGGGCTGACTGCCACTGAGGAAGGATCTCTTCCTGGAGATCGCTCCTTGTGGAGTTCCTTTGCGAGCCTACAACGCTGGTGAGCACCTTTTCTGTATATTTAACTATTCTTACCAGCCTAACTTCTCTGTATACCTGTTAACCTTACAGATGCATTGCCTTTCTAACCTTCTGGCAGCTCCTTGGGGCAGCATTATCCAGATGCTAATGGCGTTTGGGAAAAGTTCATGTTCCATCATCTCCCCATGCATTCCTCAGCCCAGGGATTGTGGGAAAGTAACAAAATCAGGGCAGTAGCAGAACTTGCAAAATGCTGAGAAACAGCCGCTGATTCTAGAAGATATAGGAGGATGTTTCTTCCACTTATCTAATTCCCTGGGATGTGGTTCTGTGTTTGTGCTACTCAAGGCAGAATTCTCTGAATCATACAAGAGAGGTCAGTAAGAGGAGTAGTAGCGTGCCTCGGGGGGTTGTATGGTTTAAAATATGTCCTTGCTATAAATTGCAACAGATGGTGGTGGGATTCTTTTAGGTGGATTTTTTTTTTCCAGCAGTACTTTAAGAAAAAAAAAAAAAAAAAAAAAAAAACCTTTCCCTTCTCTGTCCAGCTTTCTCATCAGTGCAGATTTCTGGAAAAAAAGGAAAAATGAACTAAGAAAGGTTGAGTTTTTGTTGTTCCGAAGCCTTGCGTTTCACTTTTCTTCAGTGGTGCCAGATGGAGCTCTTGCTTCTACCAGTACTACTCTGCTTTATTACCCAGGCTAGGGAACATGTGGTAAATGGCAAGTGTGCATGTGGGCTTTTGCGGAGTCTGTATGTATTTTTAACGCGTGCAATGTATACTGTAGGATCTCCATTCTCTCATCAGCATTCACTTCGGTTAGGAAAAGATCCATCTTGCAAGAAGGGGATTAGCTCTGCTGATTAGCTGTAGGCTATATATTTGAAGAATTGACTGAGGATTACCTCCCAAGCCAGGATTTGGTCCTCCCAGTACCCTGGAACACAGAAGCTGCCCTGTTAGTTTGCAGCTGATCATTTTTCATTTGCTCAGGAAGGGTATCTTGTGCTGTTAGGTTCCACACAGTATCTGATTACCCCATGAAACTTGAATGTAGTCTTGAACTCTTGACCAGATACCTTATCTTCTCGTACTTTTATCATCCTTTTAAGTGGTGGGTTTTAGGTTGTTGTTGTTGTTTTAATATCTCTTGCAGCAGTTGGCTGCAAGATGGCTGGCAGCTCAACCCATTTTTCTTCTAGGTCACTCCTTATTTGGTATCTTTACTTAGGTAAGGTCATACATGATATAGGCTTAACTTCCTACACTTCTCCTTGTTCCGTTCTCTGTGTATGGGCAGGAAATTATGCCTTTATTTATGTTTTGTCCTTAAAGAAGGCTGTTGATGCTTGTTCCAGTTGACTGTCAGATCTTAGGAAATACAGATCTCCTTGAAGGTTGTGAACAGAGGTGGTAATTCTTGCTTTTCATTTTATCCTGGCCGGATAGATTCATTCTCCTGTTCTATAAATGTGTAGGATTTGCAGATCCCTCTTGACCTGTCAAAATGAAAGCCAGCTGTAATAGTTTCATATCTGCAACTTGGGTTGAAACAAGAGCTGGCTGCCATGGAGCTTGTCACGTTATTTGGAGTGCCAGGTTTTCCTTGAGACAGTCACTTGGGTTTTGGTTTGTTTTTTTTTTTTTCCCCTTAAACTGAGATTTCTGAACAGTTATTTTCTAAAATGTCTTCAGTAAGTGTGGTGGGGTTACCTCGCTGCCCTCACACAGGGCATGAGAGAACTTGTTCTGCTGCCTTCAGATAGAGCTCTAAAACCAGCCAAGGGGCTCTTAGTAGTTAAACACTATGACTTCAGATTGAAGACTTGCACTTGAAAGTTGACAATGAAACTTGAACAGGAGAAGGGCAAGCGTTGAGTCTAGCTAAGCTTGAGGTAGCTCCCATCATGTCTGCTGGTTGGAGGATGTGTGAATGCAATGCTGAGAGATAGAGGGAAGGCATCAGTAAAGGTAAGGAAGCAATTGCTGTAGCAGTGTCTCATCATAAACAGCAGTGTAGGTAATAACTGAGAGTTCTGTAGTGAAGCAAGAAAATGTATTAAAGACGGTTTGTGAAGAAAAGCTAAATAAACTCCTTCTCCCAAGAGAGGCACTCTTGAAATAAATAGTTTAAAACAGTTATGTCTACTGCAGGCTATTTTAATAAGAGGCTGGGGGCGCAGTGAGAAAACATGGTCACTGTTTGCAATGTTTCTTCTGTTCTTGTTAATTTTTCATTCAAGCGGAAGCTCCCATGTTTTTTTGTTTATCATAAACCTTTTAAGAAGGTTGTTTAGAGGAATTTATGTTGGGGTATGAAGTGCCAGGGCTTCGTCATGTGAAGTCAAGTACGACTGTTCTCATCTGCAAATATCTCATTGTCCTTGAGTGTACAGCTTCCTTGTAGTCTTCATTGTTTGTTGACAAATCCTAGCTCAGTGGTACTCTTGTTCTGGATTGGATGTTCTAGGTATTAAAATAAATCTTAGTATGAATTAACACGTTAAAGTGTGTTTGTTTATTTCTGAAAACACTGGATAGCTAGGTTGGTACTAGTTGGAAGAGCCAGCTTGTCTCTTTCAGTTAAGTTACGGTTCTTAATTACCTTATTGTTTGCCAGCATCCCTCCCACAGACTGTTTTCCTCATCCGGTACACAGAACGTATGGTGCTAATCTTGATGAGTCTTTCCCCTTCTCATGATTGTGGAATATGTGTCATATGGCCATAAATTTCCTGTGAAGTACTCAAAGCTCACTTTAAAAGAAAAATTAATCACTTCATATGGACTTTTTTTCCTATGGTATTTCACAAATGTTTGTGAACGTGCCTTCCAATAATAACATATTAACAGCATCTTCCCATCTGCAAGTGCACTACCGCTCATGTTTCAGGCTGTAGGAGGCCCATTCTGCATTACAGTTGAGTACATGATCCCCAACTTCACATCCCAGGCTCTGTATAAGACTGTGTTTGGTAAGCCTGGCCTTGGTTCAGGGCCTTCTCCTTCTGATGCATCGGTATTATATTTTGGGTTATGATATATGATACCTTGGGAGCTCAAAAGTGAGGGCTGTTTACACTGGTATCCTGTCTGGCAGTTGCTTACAGTCGGTGCCAAGGGAGGAGTAGGATGGGGCATACACACCATCCTGGTGTTTTGCCAGGGTGTTTTCCCAGCCTCTGGTGATTTGCAGCGTAGGTGATCTTCTGTGAATTATCTAATTGTTTCTGAACTCGTGTAAACTTGTAACATCCGTGGTGTGCTGTGGCCCAGGGTTCCTCAAATTAACTATGTTGCACACAAAAGCACCCCATCTTTTTTTTTTTTTTTTTTTCTTTTTTTTTTTTTGACTCTGCCTCTTGCTAGCATCATTGAGATTCAGCTCAGGACCAGAACCGTCTATGCAGGTATGGTGTGAGTGCAGATACCTTGGCAGCAGTGCTGGCAACGGAGCTTGGAGAAATTCAGCTCAACACCAAGTCAGCCTGTGGGGTAGGATTCATTGCGTAGACCAGAGGTATCTGCTGCTATTTTGGGTACTATGGGATGGGTTTTCTGCCATGCCTCGAGTTTCCACTTCAAGAGTTGCAGGTATCTTGGGTGCGTGGGCATTTGACAAATATGGCACTTGGGGTTGACTGATGGGAGATGTCTCCTCCCGTCTCACTGTATTGACTGGAATGAGAACGAAACGGTTGGGGTGTTCTGATGCAGCTCTTTGTGCACCCCCCTTCTGTTCCCCCATTTGCGAGAAACATCTTCTACTTGTGATCTGGTTAGGTCTAGGATCTGACAGACCTCATGTTGCTGGCAGCACACAGATCCTGCCTGTGAGATCCAGCAAATCCTCACTGCTCTCAAGGCAGCTCCCCTAAAAGGAGAGAACTTGCCATTAGTGATCATCTGTGACTATTTTTGTGCTTAAAACTCCATTTCAGGGCAGGGTTGGGATTGGTTTCTGCTGAGCAGTATTTATCCCAGAGGTTCCTGCCTCCTTCGCTGGACTGCTGCCAGGCCTCTGCAGTCAGGGACCTTGCAGGCTGGGGTTTTTCCCAACCTGACAGTCACAGTTGCTTAATGAAATTGCTGCCACAGAGCACTTAAAAATGTTCCTGTTTGCAAGTGCGTGAGGAAAGCAGTATTGTGCAGAGTGCAAGACAAAGCAATACTTCTCAATACTTAAGTAAATCAGTTTTTTCTTAGCCTTTGTTAGACTGTCGAAGAAGACAAGTATAACAGTAAAGTCTGTGCATTTACTTATTTAAACAGTAATTTAAAGGTAGTCCTTGAGTTAAGCATCATTTATGAAACATTGCTGTACGATGATGTCCTTTGGCAAATAGCCCTGAATTCCCATGCCTGCACTGCTTTTCCCTTCTGGTTCCCTGTCGTATTTCCAGATGCTGTAGTTGCTCAGCTGCTCCAGAGACACCCAACCAAATTTTTGCCATGAACAAAATAGCCTTTTCCTGCACATTCTCCCTCCACTGTACTTGTGGCTGCAGGTTGAGAAAATATCTTCTTACTGTGTAGTACCGCGAACCTAGGCTCAGGCACTCAACACTGGTTGAAGTTAAAATCTACTAAGAATTGGCAGCTACAGTTTCAGTTGATGCATATTTATGCACCCAGCTTCATTCATACAAACAGTGGTTTGTGTTTTTTAAATGTTTTCAAATCATTGTTGCAAAATTGACATGTGGATGTGAGCTGAAACTGCTGTTAATAGCTTTCCATTGCCCTATATGTGTATATATATATGTATATATATATATACACATTTATTTATAATGAAAAGCACTTAAACCCATCTCTGAATGGTCTTGTTCAAATCTATGGTGAAGCTGATAGCCTACTCAGTGCTTCACTCTCCAAGCATGTAATTAAAGACTCCTGGATTAAACATTTCTCCTTAAAACTACATGTGTGTTCATGGCAAAATTTGTAATGCTCTTCATTCCTGATTTGAGTGCGGGAGTGAAAAACAGACTTTCCCTGTTATCCAGCTGCAGAGAAAGTAAATTAGAGGCCTCTGGAGGGGCCAGGTGTCCCTTGGCAGCATTTTGATGGCTCCTATTTCTAATAAGCATGCTGGCGTTTCTAAGTCTGTATGGGTGTGGGGGAGAGCTGTGTTCTGCTGCTTATAAACCTAAATGAAGATGGTTGTGCGCTCTCAGCTCCTCTTTCTTATGTTCTTAATCATCCTACACTGGGTTTGTTCAGTGATTTTTGTGCTGCCGGGCTACAAGGAGCACACAGTGATTTAAACTGCTTGGATCAGGACACAAATAGCAGTGAGGCATTAGACGTGGTCAGACAACACGTTTTGCAGACAGCTGTTGTGGTGGAAGGCAGCAGTAGCTCTTCCTGAAGGAGGACTTTTTCTGAACCAAAGCAGTCAGATCTGAAAGATCAGATGATGTTAGAAGAGCTGATGTGAAGATCTAGTGCCTATCGCCAGCATTCCTAATCATTTGGTATTTTGAAATGTCCTCTTAGCAGATACACGGCTCTTACTGTAAACTGAAACACAAGAATGCTGAGATAAGGGTGCAGATATAATGCTTCTCTGTCATGTGTAATGCTTTAGAAAGAGCCTGCTAAGCCTTCAGTTTACAGCTGATATTCCCAGGAATCTCCAGTTGTGCTGACAAATTCTTTGCTTAACAGGCAGTAGCTTGCATGGAGGTTGCAGAGGGATAGGAGTGCAGGTTGTGGGGAATCCTGATACACAGGAATGCTTTTGGTGGCAATGGGTCCTGACCAAGGTACTGCAGGGGCTGGTGCTCTGGCAGGGAGCAGCAGCAGCCACAGAGCACATCACCAGTTCCCCTCAGAGTGTTTTAAATCAGATGGAATTTGGGCGTCCCGCCTTGGCGGGGAAGGCAAAGAGCCATCAGTGGTGGATGCCTGAGTTGTCCTGAGCAGGAAAGGTGTGCAGCCCTGTGGCTGGCACTCTGCAGGGTTAACCCTGTTGGAAAAGGTGAGCATCTGCCCGGGCTCATCTTGCATGGCTCTGGGCGCAGTGTGTGCTTTGGGAAGCTGCTGGGTTCTGCTGGGCAATATGGCTGCCGCCTGTGACACTGTGAGTCTGTGGGAGGGTGGCTGGGTGTGCTTCATTTCCAGTAAAATTCTGTGGGTGTGCTTGGGACTATGAGTCTCCTTGTATCACCGTCTTCATCAGGATAATGTTGGTTTTGATCAGCCTCTTTCCTTAGCTTAAGAGTAAGCTGCTTCTGGCTTACTAGAAGCGTGGTATTTCCTAGTCTATGTGAATAGACTATAGTGAAGCCTATAATATGTCTAGGGGTCTTGTTAATTTTCCAATAATGTACATTAGTAAGAAGAACTGGGTTGAGAAATTGCATACAAAATGTGGCTTGCTGAAGCAAAACTAGAAGGTGTGGTGGCATTGCGAGTTGTACTCCCCACAGCATTATCTTTTCTTAGCATCACTTGCATCCTTTGTAGTTTGCTTGTTTATATTAACCCTGCTCTTTTTCTGAAATGCTGATTTTATAATACTGTAGCCAGCTGCAGCTGGCTTCTTCCCACTTTGCATCATAAGAAACATTTGATTAAAAGCATGTAGTAAACTCCCTTTAAGTCCCTGTGTTTCCATACTTTGATGTTGCCATGTTATTTTTTATTTAAAAAAAAAAACACATGCCTTTCCTGTGTGCACATCTGCTTCTCTGTGTGTCACCTTCGTACGTTTACAGAGCCTTGTGTAAGTGACTCTGCTTATTTCATTAAGAATCGCTAAAAAATAATCCTGATAAAGTATGATTGCATGAGTAACTCTACTCATTTCATTAGGACTTACTAATTGGTGGTCCTAGTAGTAAAGGATCAGGTTCAGTTCTCTTGAGAGAACTTTCCCAGAACCGACAATGCCTTGTAATTTATATGCAAACATGATGCTGCTTAATACATTGCTGTAGCTTTTGGTGTTCATAATACAGCTCACTGAGAAGGAAATCATTGTTTGGATGCTAAATGAGTTTTAAAACAACACCAACAAATCCAGAAAGAAAAAACTCACCACCTGAATACTTTGTGTTGTTTAGTTGTCTCCAGCTTGCAGGTCTGCTCCCAGTGTTGTGCCTTATAATACAGTATTGCCTGGACAAGAAACTGGATAGGAAATGGTGGTGCTCCTCCACTCCCCTGTGCAATCTGGCATTACATAAGAGTTTTACATGAAGCTACAACCTCTGATAATTTGAAGAGTTTCTGCAGCTAAGTTACACAAAAGAGCTGTTCGTAAAAGCTTGACTGAATTTCAGTCTTTTGATCAAATTGTGCAAGGTGGGAACAGAAGAAAATGAAATGGTTACGGGTTTAGTTCAGTTGTTTAAAGCTGAGTTCCCTTGCACATGACAGGTCTGTGGTTAGAGGGGCCTTGTTGCTGGACTTGTTTTATATATTCTCAGTAGAGGGGTCAACACAGACTGACCAGTCTCTTTACAGGACTTGTGCTTTTGTGTTTGTCAGGAGTTACAGGTATGTTCTCATTTTCTTCCAACTCTTCAAGTTGGAAGTTCCCCTTGACTACATTTTCCTTAGTGTATTGATTGATATAATTCTGAGGTCGCTTTGTGTATTATTTAGCAACATAACAGGTTTATAGGTAAATGCTGTGTTTCTTTACAATTGGGTCATTTTTTGTTATGGTACTTAAATTTTGCTCCACTGACAAAATGGAGCTTGTGTCAGTTTGCTTGCTTTATGTTGCCCCCTAAAAACACAAGCGTCAAGATTCTTAGGTTAAGACAATATTCTTCTGTTAAAGTACAGGAAATATTAAAAACAGTATTTCAAAGTCTTAGTAAAAAGTAGTTCAGCTGTGGTTTTGCCTTGTGGAATTTGTTGCTTATTTAAACGAGCTTTGATTCAGTTGCACTCAGCTTATCCCCATGCCTGTCTGCAAAGTGACCCATGCTTTTCCATCTATGCTGGCTTATGAGGGTGTTTGTTGGAGGGTGTGGTGGGTCCTCATTCTCCGCGTTCTCTTTAATGTTAGCAAGTGTAAGTTTTCTGTGGAAAAAAATCCAGAAGACTCTCTTCTCCCTCCCCCTGAAGTGTGTATCAGCTCTAACGGATCCCGTGTCTTCAGGAGCTTCATGATACATTTCCTGAAACAGAAGTTGGGGCTAAGGAAAGGTGGAGTAACAGCAGCATTTCCTAGTGCCTGTAACATCCTGCCCATAAAAGCAGGGAAATAGCTGTTTGGAAGGAAAAAAAAAGAACAACTTCTGAACTTTGTGGTAGAATCAACACGTTCTCCCATTTGCTGCTTAAGAACAAAGCCTGTAAGTTTTTTCCCCTTCACAGGTTTCCTGGTGGCCATTCTCCAGCATGGTAAAATAGCTTGTGTTTGGAGACAGGCCATGCAATCAGGTTGTGAGCCAGCACAGGCTTAGGGCTGCTCTCCTGACCCTTCCTCAGAAGAAGAGCTGGGTTTATCGAGCTCTTTCACTGAGATACTCTGTAAGCACATTTTAAAGTCTACTGTTCACACTGCACATGGAAGTCTACCCATTGTGACCTTCTGCTCTGTTCTTCTCCACAATGTCCTACCAGCATTGTTCTACAGGGCATTGCTATCGCCCTGCTCTTTTACTGATGGCATTAAAAATGAAATGGAGTCTCATGGTGGCAATTGCCCTCTTATTCTGCAATGACTCACTACTCCACCCTTGTCTGCCTGAGATATGACTTGTGAGCTTCCAAGGAAGGAGCAGTGTGCTCATGGCAGACCAGGAAGCAATGTGAGCTGTGGTACTTAGCACCAGTCGAGTGTGCTGCTGGGTCAGCTGGGAATGTGTGCAGGAGTGTTTGTTGCAATGGGATGCTCTGAAACTTGAGGCAACCAGTTGTCTAGAGCTCTCACTTGTGAGAAATGCACGTGTAGACATTATGGAGAAACAAACGTATTGAAAGTAGACGGCCAGCTACTATTCAGCAAATGTATTTTTGCAAAGAGTTGTCAGATGAGGTTGTGATAGTTTTCCTTTTTTGTAATGGTAATAGTGATTATTGTCTTTCTCCTTAGAAAATGTAGGAGCTGCGAAGAAACGTCCTTTTGTCAGTCCTCCTCTGCTCAAAACTGAGGTGTTGGGGAGCCCGTTCAAGTGTGCAGCTGAGTTTATGACTTAGTTCCCTAAACAGCAAAAGATCTCTCTTGATTCATCTTTTCTGAATGGAAGAAGCCCTTCCCTACCACATGCTTCTCAAGAAACCCCACAAAACTGAGGAAACAGTTTGTTAAACAGAGGGTAGAAAAACAAGGGAATAAAATACCTCAGAAAGTAGGTTATCATTACCATACTGATGAGTTTATTCAAGGCATAAACATGCATAAATTGCTCTGTTTCCTCACAGTACAATGATCTGAGGATCAAGTACACCTTACCTAAGTGAGTGTGAGGTCACTGGGATGCCTCAGTGTGGTGAGGGGCTGAATGCTGGGGTCCAGAGACCCTCTCCTCCTGCCTTTACCTTCTTGTCAGCTGCACTAATGATTGTGCTGAGATATGTCTTTTGGCTACTACCCTATTTTTAATAATGCATGCTAATATTGAGGTTGCGCAGGAGGGTTCAGTCTATTAGCTGTTAATGAAGTGTGCCAGATGATCTAAATTTTCTGGAATGTAAAAGGAGAAAAAGCCTTCATGCAGGTTAGTCTGCCGGGGCGTCTCCTTTTGTTTGCTTTTTGTGAAATACAGAATTTGGATGCCTCTTTGAAGAGACTGGGAGCTTCTTTGAAGGTGACTCCTGAGCACTTCAATGAAAGTTGTGTGGAGTTATTCATATAATGCACAGTGAGAGATAGCGTTGGTGTAAAAATATTTCCCATGTTCTATTACATTTTCTGCTGAAAAAGAGCTGTCGTCACTGAAAACTTTATTGTATATGGGGTTAGGTTTAGCTCTTACCATCTGATGTGTATATATATATAAAGCAGCAGTTATGTAAGTTGGCAGGAAATACAAATGAAGGCTTTGTCATGATCACATTCAGCATACTAAGAAGGTACTTCAGCTCTTTGGTGGCTTAGAGAATGTGTACTTTAATAAAGATACCAGTGATTGCATACAGCTTTTTCTCCAAACTACGATGGAACTTTGAGGCCTTCAGAATGCAGATTTTATTTGAGAAATAGATAGTTGCGCTTCCTCAGTTCTGTGGGGTTTCTTGAGAGGCACTTGTGGTAGGGGAGGACTTCCCTTCGGAAGAGTTTCAGATATGAGGTCAGTGCCAGATGAACCGAGAGAGATCCAGTACTTCCTCCATGTAGGGAACGGTGTGTTCCTCAACAAGGAACTCACCCCCACCGGCAGTGCTTGCTTGAGAAACTGCACATCTGTTTGAGCAGTGCTATATTCATTGCAGGGTCTGATGGGGAAAGCTGTCTGTCAGGGTTGTGCTGTTTCAGGAGACGCAATGTATTACATCATGCTTCCTCAGCCAGCGTTACTGTTGTGCAGTTTTTAAGGGCTTGGTTTTTTGTTGTTTTTTTTTCTTTCAAATAGCTCAAATCCAAACAAAATGGACTGACTTGGTGGGACTGTGGCCATATGCAGATTTGCCATAGCTTGAGCCCTGAAGCTGGGCCTAGGTAGGAAGCTGCTGCCTGCTTGACACAGGCAGGTTTCATCAGATGGCTTAAAAAAGGGTTGGATGAGCCAGTCTGTGAACTAACCAGCCAGACCTGGGAGGGGAAGGTTGCTCTGAAGATAAAATGGCGCAGAAGCCCAGCCTGGTGCCCGGCTCCCACTCAGACGAGGCCATCAACTGAACCTGCCTTAGTGTGAGAGGCCTGATGATAGCCAGGGGGCAAAAGCAGCGCAACTCTGCCTGGCACGTGGCTGGCTCTTCCCCCACAGAGCTTCCCCAGGTTGGTTTCCAGTGCCAGTTCTGATGTACAGTAGATAGTTGCATTTGAAAATCGTGGGGTTGTCACTGCAAGCAGTCTCTTCCTGCATCTTGGTAGACGGAGCCTGCTGGATTCTTGCAATTCAGGTTTGCATGCAAATATTGTGGTATAATGACCCCGGGTCCTGATGTTACTTAATTGTCTGATTTGCTAGCTGGATGAATAGCTCAGCTTTCAGACAATACTTCACCTTCTTTTCAAGATTTACTAATTAGATTTCTATACTGTATCTTGTATAAGCTTGTTTCCGGATGTCTGTTGAAAGCTAGATTTTGTTGTGTAGGTCTCAAAGATGCTAGCTGTCTCTTTGTACTTCATTAAACCCCTTATCTAATTAAATAGCAATCAAAGCTCATGCACTTTCTGTAGAGGAAACCTGAAGGAGAGAGGTTATTTATTGTTTGCGTTGTTTCTTGCATCTCATTTTACTAGCTGTAATGAGCAAATTGACACAGCTCTGAAATGTTACTTAACTCATGTAATGTATTGCTTTTAAAATGTGTCATAATATGAAAGAAAGCAGAGTAGGAATCTGCATTAGATCTGCTTTTTCTTGGTGGACAGACTAATGCCAGGCCTCAGAAGCTATTCTTCATACGGTTGGTTTTCGCTCTACGCAAATGACCGCCTTTTAAAAACTGGGTTGTGTGCCAGTAGTTAAAGTACAGCCTTATAGGGTATGACAGGCTTTGTTACTGGGGGATTTCAGAAGTGAGGTCATGATAAACTTAACTGAAACTTCAGCAGTGTTAATGTTACCAACAAATAGATTTATTTTTCTAACCTTCCTTTCACAATGCCTGAACGTGAACTGCTTTTATATTGCCCCTGTTTAAAGGAAAATAATTTGTTAGAATGAATAAAGGGAAGTTAGTTAAAGCCCGTGTTTTCTTTCTCTGCTGCTTAAAACTATTCACCATATAAATATAGAGTGTTTACATCAGAGGAGTTGGGCAAGAAAGATAATGCTTTCTGGTACCCTTTCATTAGCATGCCAGCCACCATTGTGTGGTGGTACTCTGGGAAAAACTGGAAATAGTCTGCAGCTAAAAAGCACCTATTGGTTGGAATGCCTGTACCTTGTAAAATCATTCCAAAATAATAAACTGTGGCTTTCTTTGACGATAATGAAACAACCCTGGCAGAGAAACCAAGCTATAACTTTCTTAGGGGTTTTTCACAGATCTTTAGTGTTGAAGTTATTAACGATCACCTGCTTTTTGGTGCACCTGTTGTGTGTTCTGCATGCATCCCAGCCCACCACATCTCAGGGCACACTGGAGCTACTTACTCTTCTCTAAAATAATGGGGAGGCTGGAGCAGCTGAGTTAGGAGGCAAGGCTGAAGAGTCCAGGGCACCTCATTTTGTAGAGGCATGTGATTATGTTGTAAAAATCATGAGGGTGATGGGTAAGCAGACGTGAAATTCAGATTCACAAGGTCTTGCAGTATTAGGATTAAGGGGGCACCCTTTATGCCTAACAGAAGCTTCCTTTTGTCTCAACAGTAAATCACTTGAAAGCAGATGACAGTCCTTCACGCTGCATTTGTGAATTTCCAGAACTTGCTTCTGCAGGAGGTGCAGACACAGGGAGTATCGGCAGGTTCCGAGAGGCCTTGCATGCATGCATGCCTCCACACCAGGGCCATAAATGGAGACTAAAAGCACTCAGAAGGGAGGTACCCTCTGCATTCCTGCTGAAACAGTTGTGGATGCCAGTGGAGAGGCTGCAGAAAAGGCTCACGTGCTCTCTCGAAATAGCCTTCTTTTCTGCTGCTGTTGCAGGCTGAATACCAGGCTGAATGGGCTGTACACCTGGCCCAGGCGGGCATTTCTGCTATTGTTGCTTTGAGAATGCAGGTTGTTCTTACTCAGGTGCAGGTTGTTCTTTCTTGCTCCATTAGGATAATTAAGACTTGGGTGAGCCAAGCCTGCTCAGAAAAACAAAAGTGTTTTGGACCGCTTCCTGCCCCACGTGCCACTGACCTGGGAGTGGGAACTGGGTCACACTGAGCTCAGAAAGAAAGGCACTGAACAGGATACAGACATTATTCTGCCCACATCATCCATCCCATCAGAAAATGGCATTCCCTGATCCAGGGAACAGTGTGTGCCTGTTCAGGAGGACAGAGACATTTTGAGGTGCAGCTACATCAGAAGGTGCCAAGCTTGGAACTGTGTCTGTTTTTTGTTTATTTGCTTTTTAGGGTTTTCAGATTTGGCTGGGTGTTTGTTTGTTGTTGTCTGTCTTCTCTGTACTTTTCTGGCTGCTGATGTCTTACCATTTGTGGATGGACACGACCTGCATCTCCACTCTGGTTCTCAGGCGTTCTATGGAAAGAAGAGCGCATATTCTGAGCACAGACTTGCTCTTGGATGGAAGAAGTTGCTCTTGCTGACAATGCTGCTTTGATCTCAGGAGAGTTAAGATGAGGAAGAAGCAAGATGTTTGTTTGCAGGGTTTCAATTTCTTTCTTTCCTGTGGGAGTGCTGGCAGGTTGTAGGAAATGTAGAGTTATTTCTTGTGAAAGTAACAACAACTGCACTGAGATTAGAAGTCCCTTTCCGTGTTTTTTCTCGTATTCTCTACTAGGTTATTTGTTGTATGGTACCACTCTTAGTTAAATCCTTTCTTTAATGCAAACATAGATTAAATAAGTTGCATTAGTTTCTTTTTTTTTTAACTAAACAGGACTTATATATATTTTTTTTTAATGTAGAATAGGTTGCATTTTTCATTTGTCAAAGCCTCAGTACTTTAACTCAGAAGTAACTCCTGGTCACAATTCATAGCCAGATCGGTGCATCTCCACTCTTCTTGCTGAATCAGGGTTCACTCTATGCATGGGATTAATAGGATGTATGAGGGCAGGAGATAGGCACTGCCATTGCTTAAAAGTTGGCTTGAGCTCTCACAGGCCTTCTGTTTAGACTTCCTAGAACAGTATTACGATATTCCTGGGACAGGCTTACGTTTTGTCCATTACGTTTTCTTTTGTCTATCAAGCCAGAAGGTTAAGAGGAGCTTGATTCCCCATTCCTCAAAGGTGCTGAGTTCCTAGAAGTTTTGTGAGAATGGGGAGTTAGAGGAGAGGCAGCTTGTTGTATTTCCCTGTAAATTAAAAACAAGTTGGGTGTCTATAACGTCAACAGTTGGGGAAGCTGAGCATCCATCTTGGGGCAAGGATCCCAAGGAAAATGGCATCGGAGTTTTTGGCTGTGGCTTTTTCCTAGCCTAATTCCATAGCAGCTTGCTAGCTGTTGAGGTTAGTGCTTTCTTACTGCAGGCAGGACTAGGCTTTGGCAGTAACTGTGGGACTTGAACTTTATGGAAGTCCCAGATGTGATGTGATTCTTCTTTTTTTGGGATTGCGACTTGATTTGCAGTTCATTTTAATTGTGATCTATGTATTTTTTGTTGTGTTCCTTGAGGATTCACGCAGAACTACCCGTTGGGGGCCCTTGTAGTACTAGGTATACATGTTAGAAAGACAGGGATTCTTAACATCTGCCATACAAGACATGGGATGTACATGGGGGTATGGAAGGGATAAAGAAAAAAATCATTTTCTGCCTTTTTTGTTGAGAGGAGGCTCAACTGTGAAGAGACATTGCCTCATGAGTTTGAATGAAAGACCAACTATTCCCTGTGGGGAAACAAAAGCACTTGCCTCATTTCCTTCTCACTGGCTGTTCCTTAGGAATTTCATTTGAGAATGAACTGCTTTAGTTGACCTGAGGAGTGGTTTTAATATGAATGGCCATCAGTGGCATGTGCTGTTAGTGTTGGGAAGTGCAGCATGATTTTCATGGGAAGTTAATAGGTTGAACTTAAGCGTTTTGGACCCCAAGAAGTCCTCCATACAGATTCTGGTGCATTCAGTTATCTTGACATCAGTTTTTATCCTTCCCATCTGTGCTGGGCTGAGAAGCAGGGAACGGAAGGAGACACAGGGCTCTGATGAGGAAAACACACTTAGTTGGGCTGGGAGCAGGAAGGGGCGATGACATGGCTGCCATTGCTGAGATCATCATCTGAGTAGGTGATGGAGACACACCGCACTCAGGTTTTTGTGATTTACCAAAATAACACACTGTGAGTCTATTTTTTTTTTTTTTTTTAAACTCTAGCACCCAGAAGTGCCTTGTTAGGCCCTGCAGCACATAAGCTGACAGAAGGCACAGTATGAACTGCTGTGCTGGCTGTGCTTCTGCAGTGACACATGCAAAGATCTGTGGTTAGGAAACTCATCACCAGGCCTGTCTTTGGAAGAGGGGCAGTTTCACAATTCCCACCGTGCGGATTGTGTTGGACATGCATGCTGGGTGTCTCACCAGGAGCTGGAGATGAATCAGCTGCATCCGAATAGGCGCAGGGATGAGTCGTTGGGCTGCAGCGTGCCACCCCCAGTGCTGCTCTGGGGAGCTGTGCCTGGGCTTGCAGAATGTGCCTCTGGGCTCTCAGGGCCACAACCAGAGAAGTAGCTTCTGTCCTGGGCTGGGTGAGCCACCAGGTGACACAGATGGGCTTCTCCTCTCACCAGGACAGGTGAAAATGTCGCAAGGACAGGTCACGCATACTGAGCTGTAGCATCCAAATCTCACCTCTGTATGCCTTCCCTCCCTTCATCTCCATTTAGCCTTGGTGAGGTTGGAGTAACTGTTCTCCTAGCAGTCTCACTCACGCACGTGTGACTTCAGCTGCTCAGTGGACCTTCCACAACACCAACAATACAAGCATTTTGCAAGGCCCAGTAGAGATGTGTTTGTTACTGCTGTTACTCTGCTGCTGGTGGGTCACTCAAGATCTTTTACAGATGGTATGTGTGAGATAGCATAGTGGAATTTGATCTGCTGGACCTAAGCAGAGATAGCAGAGGGATTTTCCTTGGGTGAGTCCTGTTACGACGTGACAAATACAGGAGGAAATAAGTCATAGTTTGCCAAGCCCTCCCCCAACTGCTGAGGTGCTTTGGTCAAAGATGTATTTGTTTGCCTGAAGTCATGGCTAGACAAAGCTGTATGGCAAAAGCCAAGTGCCACACCATACTGAGAGCAATTCAGCTTTGGGGAAAACTGCGTACTGCCTTGTCGAAGAGTTATTCTTGCATGTTGGTTATGTGTAATTAGGGAAAATGAAAGACACAGGTGCCTCAAATCTGTGTGTGGTATCTGATGTTAGTCACTGAGCACAGTGACCCAGCGGGCCAAGGCTTTTGTGTCCATGGAGGGCTCAGTGGGTGTTCCTCTGTGGGCTTTCTCCTGGTGGCAGACATGGAAAGTTCACTGTCACTTCAGTCTGTATGACACTGATGTGATTCTTCACGGGCAGTGGTGCCTGGCTGGTGAGATTTTCTGCTTGCTTGGTTGGAGTGTGCCCCCGATGTGTGCGCAGCGGGACTGTTTGAGCTTTTGTTTGGGAGTGGAAGCGTATCTCTGGGTTCATTCATGAAGGTCCTGGGCTTGGTTTTCCCATTGGGATGACATCTCTGTTGTCTGTCCTCCATTGCTCACTCTCTGTGGGCATTTGATGGTCGTGGGTGGAGGACTTGGCTGAAAATGATAATTGAAGTAAACAGGGTTTCTGCTTGTCATGTGTAGCACTTTCATTGAAAGGACGTGGGTATATTCATTAATGCTTTAAGCCCAGAAATCATTCTTGATATTCAGTCCATGCTTTTTCATAATCTCTATGCTGTTAAAATTAGTTGAGGCAGTCTTTGGTTGCTCAGAAAATGAGGTAAAGCTGTGTTCGTTGCTGGTATGTGCAGGGTGAAGTTCTCTCAGCTTTTTGCATAAACATGGCTTTCCTTCTTTATGCTGAACTGAACTTGGCCAAAACTGCCTGGCCACCGGTATCGGTGTGAGGAGCCAGAAGTTGCAGAGGTGTGTTCAAGCAGGGAAGCTTTCCTAGCTTTGTGAGGGAGCAGTGGTTCCCCTGGTGATGCGAGGCAGCCTGCAGCTGTGCAGGGAGCCTCACCTGGAACACTGGCATTATGCTGAGTTCTTCCTGACCCCTCACCTCCAGCCTGCTGGAGCTACTGCCTGCAGCTCTTCAAGCCCCCTCTTGCAATTGCATTTGGTTCTATCAAATGTTTAGCATCCAGCACTGTATTCTCCTATTTAATATTTGCAGAGCTGACCTCAAGGCAGCACCAGAGCAAGTCCAGCAGAACTGGGCTTTCTTAGGCATCATGCTTGGGTTTCATACGTAGTGCCTGGATCCATCACAGCCCACAAGAATAGGCTGATCTCAGAGGGCTGCATCTATTCTAACCTAATAAAATTGCTATCTAGCTTGTTTACCAGGTTGGGTTTGTTTTCTTTTTTTTGACTCTCTTAACAGTGTAGATGGGTTGTTTACTTGCAGTAAGCCATGTGAATTTGCCCTATACCATTAATGGCAATACATTCTTTTTGTTATCTCCAGTTATTGAAAATCCTTTTTGCCAGATTAAACCTCATGAAGTGCACAGAAGTCAGTGTGATGTTATTGAAATAAAGGTCAAGGTTTAAGCATAGATAAGACTAGGGAGTGGTCTCTTCTGATTAGTGTTTTCTCTTGATGATGTTGTGGATGGTTTGGGTGATTACATTGAATCATAGAATGGTTTGGATTGGAAGGGACCTTTAAGACCATCTAGTTCCTACCCCCTGCTATAGACAGGGACACCTCCCTCTAGAACCAGGTTGCTCACAGCCCCATCCAGCCTGGCCTTGAGTGCTTCCAGGGAGGGGGCATCCACCGCCTCTCTGGGCAACCTGTCCCAGTGTCTCACCACTCTCACAGGAAAGAATTTCTTCCTAGTATGTGATCTAAATCTACCCTGTTCCAGTTTAAAGCCATTTCCCCTTGTCCTCTAGGCCTCCTTCAGGTACTGAAGGCCGCTGTAAGGTCCCCCCAGAGCCTTCTTTTCTCCAGGCTGAAGAGCCCCAGCTCTCTCAGTCTGTCCTCATAGAGGAGGTGCTCCAGCTCTCTGATTATCTTTGTGGTCCTCCCATGGACCTACTTTAACAGCTCCATGTCCTTTTTTGTGTTGGTGGCCCCAGAACTGGACATAGTACTCCAGATGGGGTCTCACAAGAGCAGAGTAGAGGGGCAGAATCAACTCCCTCTACCTGCTGGTCACACTTCTCTTGGTGCAACCCAGGATATGGTTGGCCTTCTGGGCTGTAGGAGCACATTGCTGGCTCATGTTGAGTCTTTCATCAGCTGACATCCCCAACTCCTCCTCAGGGCTGCCGTTCTCCACCCAGCCTATATTTGTACCTGGGATTGCCCCAACCCAGGTGCAGGGCCTTGCACTTGCCCTTGTTGAACTCCATGAGGTTGGCATGGGCCCACCTTTCAAGCCTGTCTGGGTAGCATCCCTTCTCTCCTGTGAGTCAGCTGCACCACTTAACAATAACAGTCAGCTCCAGCAAAGTAGAGGAGTGGCACCTGCTTGGTCTGTTGTCCATGAAATAATGGCAGATAGTAAAGCTGAGGTGTCCGCTATCAGAAATTTACTATCAGAAGTGCTAGCAGATTGGAGAGGTGTGAACTCCCACAATGTGCTCATCTATCAGAAAGGCAGGTCTGGGCTGGTATCTGTGCTGAGGGGCTTGTCTGCAGCTGCAGACATGGGAACCTTCTGGTTTCAGCTTTGGGTCTGTGAAAGCAGATGTAGAGGTGGTAAGTGCTCTCTCAAGTTTGTCTGGCTGGGATCTTGGCCTGTTCTCACATGGTTTGAGGATGGTATTCATAATGCCCGTGGTTCCAGACTTGCTCTGTGTCATTGCTTTTACTGCTTATTTTGAGCACTAAAGCAGCAAAACCTATTTTGATTTCAGAGAAAAAAATACCACTTAAGCACAAGAAAGAAAAAGAAAATAGTGTTTTGTTTTCTCATCTATTCATTTGTTCTCAAACTGAACACTGCAACACGGTGTAAGAGCCTCTGTCTGAGGAGACGAAGCGAGAAGTTTAGATGAAGTTGCATTTGTGACTCTGATGGCAGTTTGGGGGAAGATGACAAATAGAGGAGTAAGAAAGATTCATTTCTCTAGTGGGACTGCAGGCTTGGATTCTGAAGGTGTTCAGTAATTGGGTATTTTGTAATAATGAGGTGGGGTTTGGCAGCTGTGCCGGGTGCTCCGCGCGCTTAGCAAGAGTTGTGCTAAGGAGCTGAAGGGAGAGTTGTTTGGCTGGTGTTCATTTTGCCTCAGTTTCCTCATCGGTGGAATAAAGGTGTGTTCCCCATGTTACGCAGGAAAGCAGCATTTGAGTCCAGATCAGAGCCCAAGGTTTCTGGCTCCCAGTGTGTTCAGACCACGCCTTTCTTTTTATAGCTATGGGAGAAAAGTCAGCTCAGCATGTCATTTAGTAAAACACCGTATAGGAAAAGCAATGCTAAGCCCCAAAGAGCTCAAACTAGCCGGTTTTAAATTAGGAGACAGAAAAATGCTTTGCACATTCTTTCTGGGAAATGTCAGCTTTCAGTTCCGCACCGGCTGCGGTCATCCTGGCGAACCACAGCGCTGTCTGGGTGTGCACAGAGGTCCCAAGGGCCGCATGTGTGCGGGGAGCTCCTTTCCTCTGTATGGCCCCCACGTGTGCTTGTGTTCAGATGGACCTTGAAAGCTTCAGGCCTCCGCTTCTAAGCGATGTCTTACGTTGTTAAAGCTGAGAGCTGCAACTCTTTCAGACTATATATGGCGTTGGTGCTCGTGGTAGAGTGTATTTATAACGCTGTTCGCCGCAGTGATGTGGATTGGGAACAAATGTTTGTTTGGATAAAATCCAACTCCAGGGATTGGTTTTACTGCTGAGTGTAAAATCCATAGCAAGCTCATAAAAGCAGCAATTGAAAATCTAATAGGGCCTTCCCCGTGGAAAAACCATGGCTGTGGTGTGACGTTACGGAGCTGGCGTGACTCGTGATGGCTCACATAGCAGTCAGCGCCCCAGAGCGTATCCAGGCTGGAACATGGGGATGCTCCTGCCTTTGTGGCACACGTTGGGACTGCTGGTGTTACTTGTTAGCACACACTGCTGCTTTTATTTGTGTTCTGTTTGTTTAGATATACCCATTTGCACCCTAAGTAACGTTTTGAAAATTCCAGCTGTATTCTTAACGGTGTTGCATAGCACTGACATGAGCAAATCGAGCTGTTTTACATACCCCTAGTAAATATTTGAGTGAAAACAATTGGCAAAAGAATAACACCAAGTGTCTTTGGGTGTGTTGATTTAACCATCTCCGTTCAGTTCAAGTGTTCCACTTGACTCACCTAACTTGCTCAGCCTTTCCTTTGCTGTACAGATGGTTAATGTGCATTGAGCCTTGTGGAGTAATTGTCACCCAGACTGGGAAGGCTCAGATCCCACATTGTAAGAAAACAAAATAAAGAACGCTTCTCTAAAACCGCTCTCTCTGCTGTTGTTGTTGAAGGATGATCAGAAGGAGACCGAACCTCATGTTTATCTCAGTAAAGAAGAAGTTAAAGAGAAGATACAAAGCTATAACTCATCTGTCACTGACAAATTGAAGATGACCTTGGTGAGTTTTGCATAGGGTTTCTGTAACTTACAATAGGAGCAGTTGCATGGTAACTTGGTAGTGAATAATGAATCATTTTATGCTTAGCATCTTACGTGCAAAACCATCTGTGGTTTAATGACTTTGTAGCAGGCTTTTTCTTAGATCTGGAAATAAATCTTACCTCTGGAATATTTTTATCCGTGTCACTTTCTATGTGAATGGAAACAAACTATAGAAGAAACAAATTTGAGTCTCATTTAAGATAAATTCTGCCTTAACACCAAGATGTCAGTTTGTCAGATGAAAACCCTGGTAAACATGAACAGATTCATTCTGTTTGGGTTTATAAATGTTTTTCAAGCATCTCCTTAACCGGCGCGCGAACAACTGAGAGAAGTGAAAACGTGCAGTATTTCTTATAGGAGACTTAATGCTCAGAGCAGTCCTGTAGGTCTTCAGCACGAGGAGGCTTCTTACCGCTGCCCTCTCCATGCACGTAATACGGACGATTGAATGCAGATAGATTTTTAATGTCCAAGTACTGTGTACCAGGCCTAAGGCTCAGTCTGACCTTCTCCAGACCATAATAATAACATTCACATTCACAAGTTCTCTAGCTCAGTAACGTGTGAACAATTCTGCAGTTTTCCTTCAGAGGCAATCAGAAAAAATAATTGGAAATGCTCATTAGATTAACATTCATTCTGTTTATTGTTGAGTTGCAACAAGATTTGAGCATTTAAATGCCATAAAACAATTTGACAAGTGCAGCTGAAAAGTGGGGAGTTAATTTCTTTATTTGTTCCTCAGATGTATAGCTAGAAATGCATGCTAATGGACTTTTACACTTTGTAGTCAAGATCTAATAGATGTAGAGCTCAGCTGTTCTTGTTAAGGCAGGTATTAATTTTATTCCTGCTGGTGTTTCTGCTGAGTAATACGAATTACTGAAAGGAATTCCTTCCTGGGAGATGTCGTGTATTACGGTGGCGTTTAAGATCTCTCGCTCTTCAGTCTTCCTTCTCCACTAATACGTCACAATTGTTCACTGCCGATTTTAAGCGTTTGCTGTTTTTCTTCCTGTTGCAGAACTCAAATGGGATTTACACTGGCTTCATCAAAGTTCAGATGGAACTATGCAGACCGATCACTGTGCAGTCTTCTCCCGGCCAGGGAACGTGTGCTCACAGCAATAACGAAACTGCTTTTTACCTGCCGAACGACTGTGTGAATACACTTCACATCAGCAGCACCAATACTGTCCGTGAAGTTATTGAGGCCTTGCTCAAAAAGTTTTTTGTTGCTGACAACCCCGCAAAGTTTGCACTTTACAAACGCTGTCACAAGGAAGACCAAGGTTAGGCTTAGGGCATTTGGGTGACAAAGTGATCCTGTGTTACAGGAGCACTTGAAATAAGCGGGGTGGAAGGAAGAAAGATAGAGGGAGGTGGATGTCTTAGTCACTCTCATCTTTTTTCTTTGGAAAAGTAGCATGTGCAATAAGAGATAAGTGCAGTGGGGATGTTTCACAAAAGAACCCACTAAAGCATCTGCATGGATCTCCCCTGCTGTGCAGTCTGTTGTATTTCATTTAAATGCCCCTTTATCAGGCCCTAAATTTCAACACTACAAATCTGTGAGATTGAATTACAGGATGGTGTTTTAAAGAGAAACCATCATGTCAGCAGTACCTGCAGTCCCTGCTTGGACAGACAGCTGTTGAGGTGATGAGCACTGTGGGCATGCACGTTCTGGTTGCATGTGGTACTTGGTGCATGTGATGCTCTCTGCACCATCTGATGAAAAGGTTAGGTGTATATCATGTTTGGAAGTACCAGAAGATGCAGAAGGCATCTTCAATGAGAAACACTTTTTGCCACCATTGTGTTAGTGCATTTAAGAATCTGCCTTCTTCTGTAGGCAGACATTGACAGCGGTTTCAGGAGCTCAGATGTTTCTGGCTGTCTGGAAAGAAAGAATTTCAGAATGATGATACCACAGCTGTGGTGTTTTAAATACTTATTTATAGCTACAGAGCTGTGTTGTATTTCCTCCTCCCACCCCCGCATATATTCAGATCCCATGTTGACTAGAAGCCGCTTCATTCATATTTGAGACTAGCCTTGCACTGCTGCCATCCCTAAAGCTCATTTGCTCAAAAAGAGGTTGGAGAATGTGTAAATTTGTGGCTACAGGTGCAGATCTCTGAAAATCTCTAGAGTTGGCCAGCACTAATCATTCAAAACATGTCAAATGTCGTTATGAAAGGTGGTTAATTTCTGTCACTACTTCTCCTGCAGTTTATATATGCAAGCTGTCCGACCGAGAACATCCTCTCTACCTGCGTTTGGTGGCAGGCCCCAGGACAGAAATGCTCAGTTTTGTTCTACGTGAGCACGAGACTGGAGAGGTCATGGTATGTTACACTCACGCTTTCTGGTCCTTTAACTTCATGGATGAATGGGATCCTGTTTGATCTGCGCTGATGTGATGAGCTGTGTTTTTGGGAAGCTTTTCTTTTTTTCTTCTCATGACTGATAGTTATTTTGTGCTTTTTGTAAGTGTTTGGTCTGTGGTTAGACTGGGCTGCTGTTACGTGCAGAACAGCAAACAGCGTGAAAGAGTTAAATGTTTTCAGATCGGTAAGACTGCGAGTAGGGTGCCTGATGCTGTGTATGTACAAATGCTTTGTGCATTTCCTGTTATCTCATCTGTCGTTTTCTCTTTCTGTCTTTACAGTGGGAAGCTTTTAGCCTTCCTGAACTGCAAAACTTCTTGCGTATACTGGACAAAGAGGAAAACGAGCAACTGCAAATCCTAAAGAAGCGTTACGCAGCTTACAGGGACAAACTTGAAGAAGCCCTTGGTGGGGTTTGGAAACCTGGTTAAAAGGGGGCCAAAGCACACTCAGGAAAAATGCACACAACCAAATGTCAGTATAGCATGCCAAACCCAAAGTACAAAAGAGCAGCAAAGAGTAGTTTTCTTTATTCAGAAGACTGTTTTGTGATGCTAGGGTACCTGAATTTTGCTATAGACTTAGTTCCATAAGCCAGGTCACTTAGCATCTCGCACCCACAAGTGTAAGGGATTCTGCATGTTTGTACATCAGTTTGCAACCCTCTGTGTGCCTAGAGAGTTTTCCAAGTAATCTTGGTGCAAGCTGTGAAACTGTAATCAATTTACTATGAAATGCTATGAAATAAGATTATTTTTTTTTCTTCTTTGCTTTAATGGTAGCTTTACAAGTAAGGAGGTGCAAATTGATTGGTTTAAAAAACGAATAAATCTATCTGGAAAATAATCAGTTGGAGCACTATCTTTGAGATGAAATTGATTTGCACTACCTTTCTGTTTTCAAATAGTTACTGTATAATTTGTGAGAGAACTGTTATAGATGGAAGGCTGAGACCTTATGTTTTGTTCTGTGAAATTTGTGGAAGGCTTTCAGTTAGTCTTCCCAGAGAAGGTAAGGAGAAAGTTGAAGAGAGGGTTAGAGTTGGGGCAGGAAAAGTGTAATAGCTGATGAAGAAGGACTGGTTTTAAATAGAAATAGTATTTATACAGAGGAATGTTAAAATACTAATTCTACAAGAGTAAAGTTTTAGGATGTTGTAATATTGTGACTAAGTTTTAGGGCTTTTTAATTGCATAAATCCACACTGGAAAAGAAATAAAGATGATAGAAATATTGGGAAGGAAAAAGAGGCAAAAGCTGGATAAGAATGGAAGTGGAGCTGCACATAGAGGTCACAATTGGAGAAGCTAGTTCCGTACATGTGTAATGGGGGGTTGGAAGGTGCAGCAAAGCTAACCAAGTGGCTGCTTACTTGAATTCTGAAACGTGGACGTTATTTAAGATAAAACTCTGTGAGAAATACCCACCTAGTGAGTGTTTAGAATCCAAGCTATAACTACAGATGCATTTGGTCTTTATTGTAAGTCAGGTCTTTCCTCTGGCTCAGCAATCCATTTTTAGGCTGGATAATTTTGAATTGTTGTATCTGAAAGACAAAAATAGCTTCATCTGCTTCCTCATCTGTTAAAGGCTCGGTCAGGCAAAGGAAGCAGAGTTTCTTATTCGTGTTTCCAGCGTGGATTGAATTGAATTGAAAATTGAATTATATTGACTGTGTTGGTGACTAAGCAACTCTTGCTTTTAGTAATTCAGAAGATTTTCTCCCTCCTATTTTTTAAATCCTTAATTGAACACCTGATAACCAAATTCTGTAGACTGCTGATTTACTTGATTTAAATGTAGGAAAAATGTAGCAAGAAAACATTTTACCTTACTGTAAATAAAACTGTGGTTCTTTCAGAGTTATTTATCTAAAAAGCACGCTGGAAAGAAACCAAAGAAGTGGGAGTGCAATAGAGGCATGAGGCAGGTCGGGCAACCCGTACTCCAGTCATTACCACGCCAGAGAGGAAATGAGCTGTCTATAATGGAGGTGAGGCGGGGGCAGTGCTATAGGCTGAGGAACTGCAGAAGTTGGTGGTGTTTCGTTTGGTTTTGTTTGGGTGGGTTTTTTTTCCTCCGCTCCTGGGATGTTCATTTTGAATTCCCAAGGAATCGTTAGAACTTTGGCGACATCTAATGGATACCGTGTGGAACTCCACGATGCTTCTGGTCATCACCTTAATTTGGTATAACTGTGCCTTTGTTTCCTTTCCGTAGACTTCTTTTTTAAAACTCTTTACAGGTGTTTTTTGGTAAAAAGAATTTGACAATCATAATGTTTTAAAATGTTAAGAGAAAAGTAGGACTAACTATAAAGTATCTATACGGCATATCTTGTTTGTTTTTTAATTTCACATGTAACATTGTAGTGCATGTGTGAGTTAGTGACATTATCCTCAAGTGAGACACTTTATAATGGTTCAGGGAATGCTTTTCTGTTTTGTTACGGTTTGTTTTTTCTATGAAGCAGCAGCATGTCCATGGGTATTCTGTTAACATCTACTTATTTATGTGCCTGCCCGTAACGATGTAATCTTTACATAATCGCTGTTGATGTTGAACCATTTGTTGCTCAGATTTAAACACTGTTTGAGTCTAAAAGCGGAGTGTAAAAATATGTGAATTTTGTTTTTACTTGAACTGAACTATCAGTCTTTTAAGTGGGCACATCTGCATTTACTTTAGCCAAAAACCTCAATCAGTGTTGTATGCACTATGAGTTTTGAATTGGGGGAGAAGGGGCAAGAACCAAAACAGCTTACTATAATTTTGTCTTAGTCCATGGTTAATTATTGTAAGATGTCATGTGTGGGGTTAATTATTATTAATATTATTATTTTTTACACACTGGCAATTACAACAGCTTTAATTTAAAGAAAAGTAATGGTCATTCCTGGCCACCTTTTCTCTTTTTAATTTTAGCATCAAATTAAACTGTCAAAGCTTTTGTTGCAGAACTGTTTTCATTTCTTTATGTGATGGTACCAGAATGATCAGATGATGGGGGGGTGGGAGGAGGGGAATGCAGGGAAACCTTAAAATATATGTCTTTAAAAACAAACAAGCATTAAACTATTTATAATTTTGACAAGCTTAGTTTTATTTTTATAGGGAAGTTTTTATTCCCCTAAAAGTTATTAATGAAATGACAAGTGATGGTTCCATTATTAAAGTTGAAGTTGGCAATACTTCGCTACGTGGTATGTTTTTATTTTCCCATTATCTGGAGTTCGTGTTGTGATGGTTGGATACTGGATGAGGCTTCTTTGTGGCACTAGGTCATGGTTAGGAGATGTAGCTTGCCTGGGACAGTGGTTAAATTTAGTGTCTGTGTGTGTGTGTGTGTTCCCAATTGTACTTATATAACAGAAGTACGTGGTTTTACTTTAATTTGCTTCCTGGTTTTGATAAAGAATAATACAAGAAAAACTAAATAAATAGATTTTTTTTTTTTTCCCCAAATACCTCATCATGGGCTGTAACATGAGTGAAATGGGAACTCCCTTCTTGCTTCTCCATGAGTAGTTGGAATGGTACCTGTGCTGTGGAAATGAGGAGTGCCACACAAGTACGTAAGCCTGGCTGCGTCTTTGTGGGGTGGCGGTGCGCTGTGATACTCTTCTGGTCCCTCCTGCCCTTTTATTAGGGGGCAAGAAAAATAACAGTTCCCCTTTGACCTTGCTGTGAATCCAAAAGGTGAAAATCCAGCTGTGTTCCTGACTGCCCAAGAGCCTCTGGCCTAGAGTGTGGGAGAGGTGAGTGTGGGGAGGTTGCAGGGTGAGCGTGCGTGTGCTGGGCCTGCACTGGTGAAAGGGCTCACAAGGACAGAGAGCTGGTGAAGCTGCTCTGGCTCCCCAAGTTGGCTGCTATGAAAGTCAGGATGTATTAAAACGATGTTGGAGGTGCAGTGGCGATCAGAAATAAAAACAAATCACCATCTGACCAACACTCATCTTTCTTCAGTACTAGATTTCTGGAAGAGCCACTGGATTTGCTGAAGTCGGTGTTTCTGAGGCCAGATTCACCCATCAGTAGGCTCCCTCTGCTATTCATGATGCAGTGGTGCTTTGGCAGGAACACGCAAGCCATGACCCAGCACCAGCGTGGGAAGGCCTCCCCATGGCCCACACATGGCTCCAGCTGCCCTGTGCTGGAACCAGCCAGGTGGAGAGGAGTGGCTGGGACAGGAACAAATCCAGCAGCAGGCCTTCACACCGGTCTCACTACTGTCTCCAAATAACCTGCTACCTAAAAGCTCCCATCAGCTAAACACTAAGAAAACTTTCCAGGACTGTCAGCCACCTTCCCTCCTGCTGCTGTCGCCACTGGCAGATCTTTGAGGCTGGTCACCAGCCCCAGTGCTCCTTAGAGGAACAGATTGGTGCTGATGAAGGTGATGGTGCCAGAGGTGCTCTCCCATAGCCCCTCCTTTTAGCTCTCAGTTGTGTCCTTTGCTTGGGCTGGTCCCTGTGCTGCTGGGGCAGAGTGTGTCTGGCAGTGTGGCAGAAGTTGTTACAGGCATGCAATTGTATAGGAAAACAAACTTAATAGGTTCTTCAGTGATCACATTGTGGGGCGGTGTCTCCATCTGTAACATGAGTATTAGTTAATTAGTCAGTTCAACCCAAGTCCAGATTCCTGGATACACCCTACTGACACTTAAGCAAAAAGTAAGATTGATGTGGGTGGTTGTGTGAATACATTGCTTCCACTGGTTGATTTTGGCTCGGTTGGATCTCACTTGTCTGTGTTACCAACTTCTGTGGGTTTACCTGATTATTGCACCAACAGTTGTGTCAGTGTGCTGAATTCCACACTGGGGGGGGTACAGCTGTCAAATAGACTTGAAGTGTTTTCCAAGTGACTGCTGTTGAATTCCCACCTATGCTCACAGATGCCATGGCATGCTGTTGAAATTGTCCTGCTGATGTTTTAGCACAGGGAATTGTTCTGAACTTCTACCTAGCAGGTCACTGGTGTGAGCTGATGTGCATTCAACATTTGCTTAGCCTTCTGTAAGTTTCTTCCCCAATTTGCACTGCCATTTTTCCATTTGAATTGTTGTTTAATCAATCCGTCCCATCTTTCTACTCTTTCTGTTACCTCAGAGGTTGACAGGATAAGTGGAAACTCCACTTAACCCCATATTTAAGACCATTCCTGTAGAATTAATTTATAAAAATGTGACACATTCTCTGACTGCCTCTTGTGGCTCTGGGTGCATTGCAAACCGCCAGCTGAATTCCGCTGCTGCCAGTCTGGATGCAGTGAGTAGGGTAGGTGTTACCCAAAACACTTATTGCTCCAACTCCAAACGTAATGAGTTCCTATTCTTCAGAGATAATGTGTCATGGGTCCAATATGCTCTGTTTACCATGTACCTCAAAAGAAAAAGACTTTCCCATCCCTAAGGTTTGCTTGTGGCTGATGTGTGACAGAACAATCTTTCATTATGAAATCCACAAGAGGTCACCAGTTGGGCTACTTGTTGCTTAGTAATTGACCAACCTCATCTTGCTGCATGCTGATATAAGTCATGCGCACCAGTGCACCCCACTCATTCACCTAACCTTTGCCTCTCCACAGCAATTGTAGGGGAGATACTGAGCTACAGAGGGAAGATAACAAACCCACAATAGAATATCCCAAGTTGGAAGGACTCATAAGGATCATGAAGTCCAACTCCACTGACTCAAGGGAACAGCTGGAGCCACCTCACCTGGCTGAAGCCTGAGCAGTAGCACTGAGTCCAGGAACATTGTTAGACACAGTAGTGCTAAATATTACTGGTCCTTACGGACTTGGGCTTTGTGCTGAGCATGCATTGTGCATCCTACCTGTGGGGTGAAAAGTCATCAGACAAACGTATCCTGGGGTGTTGCAGCTGCTCACTCAACTCTTGATCTGGTTGTGGTGAACACACACCATCACCATCATGTTGTGTTCTGCAGAGGTAAGAGGTCATCCTCTGCATCACTTGTTTGCCATTGTGCAAGTTGAAAGTAGAAGTGTTTTCAGCTGTTGCAACATAGGACAGAAAGGGACCTTAGCTCAGCACTTTGCAGCAAGACACCCTTAGCAAACTCCTTCTCAAAGCTGTTTCCTTCTTGCTTTCCTAAATTGTCTTTTTATTGCACTTTTTCTTTCCCACTTCTTTCTCTTCAACTTTCAGAAAGTGCAGTGATCACAGTTGGGATGTGCATTGTGGATGGGACCTTCAGCAACCTGATCTAAAGGTCCCTTCCAACCTAAACTATTCTGATTCTGTATTTTTAAATGTGAGGACTACTCCTGCAGACACTCTATTTCCAAATCTGACTTCTTTCTTGGTGCTGTATAAAAACTGGGTTTGGTTATATTTTTCTTGATAATTCTACCAACGGCCTCTCCTGAGTTTTGGAATGTTCCGGGATTCTATCAGGTGAAATGAATGAGACTGTAGTGATGGTGCCTGAATTATGTAAATAAATGCTGCTTTCTGTATGAGTAAAAGGGGGTATTATGGGTAACTGGAGTAGTTCTGTTCTGCCTTTACTACAAGTACTCATGAGACAAGTCCAGTGCAAAACTCTCATCCAGTAGTGATATAAACCTAAATATAGCATCATAGCCTACACAGCATGAAAGATTTCCCTCTTTAAATACAGAATCTGATATGTGAGCAGAGATTTCAGCTGTGGCCAACATGCCCAGGGAGGCACTGGAGTGCCAGCAGATTTGATGACAGCGATGTTCAGCCTCTGTTTTTTTTTCCCAGGCAAAATTACTGCACTGAACAGTGGCTGTGAAGTTCTCTGTTGGGATAAACAGGTGCTTTCTGTATGCCAGTAATTCTGGGCAATTCTTCATGTCTAGACCTGACAGCTGATACCTTGAGCATCTCTCCCTCTGCTCGTAACATTCTTCCATGGCTATGAGAGGGCAGATACCAGACATTTCGTATCTGTTTTTGTGCTCTGGTGTAAGTGCCTGTTGGACAAAGTTAGAATCCATGTTTTTAATTAACAGTGGGACAGAAAAGTGGCACAATGCCTATGGAGTATCTTCTAATGCCTGCTGCCAAATAACAGTGCATATTTTAAAATGTGAGCAAGGCTCAGGTGAAAGCACAGGTCACACATATAGAACACAAACCAGCTGAGATCAGTACCAGTGGGAGGGGGAGGGGGGACAGGGGCAAATGGAAACCCCATCGGTTTCCTGATTTTACATCTTATTTAAGAAAGAAAAGAAAGCAATATTCATCAGAAGCTTTTGGTTTGGCATGTGCTATGTTCAGTTGAACCTGAGCATCTTCCCCTGGAAATGAAAGATACACAGAGCTTGGAATTTAGCCTGGGACAAATTAAGGATAGCATTAACAATGAGAAGAAAGCACCTGAGATTACCATTTAGAAGTCCACAGCAGCTGGCTCATCTCTGCCACTTTGTGCCTGAGTGCCAACACAGCAACCACAAGGCCACCTCTTCACAAGGCCAATGTGTATGCATGTAATTCAAAGCTGTCCCCCAGATCAGCAATAGAATATCAGCTGTTCTGTCAGCAGGTGACAGAAACAAACCATGGTGGCAGCCTCTTGGGCTCCAGTCCTGTAACAGGACCAGCAGGAACAGTGCTCAATGGCACATAGATGGGGAATGGGATTGTTTGAGCATCTTTTTTCTTGCATTTCACCTCTTGTCCCTGGAGGTGTTCAAGAAATGGGCAGATGTGGCACTGAGGGACATGGCTAGTGGGCATAGTGGTGATAGGTTAATAGTTGGACTAGATGATCTTAGAGGTCTTTCCCAAACTTAATGGTACTATGATTCTATAATAGTAGTTTTACATTCTAGTAACACTGAGAACCTAAACTAAAGCAGAAACAAAAAAACAGCAACTGACAAACACAGTCCACATTCACAAGTTCTCAGAGTATTTACAATGCAAAAGAAAGCCCTTTACACAAAATACTGGGGTTTCGCTATTGGATTTGAACCCTGCAAATTCCTCTTGTCAAGGAAGGTGTAGATCACTCTGAAAATAATGCCTCCTAATTTCTATGGAAAGTACAAAGAGCACAGTAATGTTATTTGATGATAGAGCAAGTTCTCAGCTGCAAAAGACTATTTTTCAATGTAGTCACCACCATCAGCTGTGCACTTTCACCAGCAATGGACAAGAGCCTGTGTGCCTCACCTGCCTAAATCTGTACCAGTGGAGGTGATCCACCATTGCTGCAGCCACTGCTGAAATGCACCACCCACCACCTCTCTGTGCTCACATCCACTGTTTGGTCTCCAGAAATGTTCAGCAAAAATTGACAGATGTCAATGAATGCCATGTTTTCCACATGGAGGAATTCAATGCCACACCTTTCCTTCCTACACATTTCCATGTCAGCCACCATTGTGTCAAACTGCCCCTCTGCTGCCATCAGTCACATGGCAATAACATGGAATGGAGTATAGGTGGGAAAGTTCAACCTCTGCTACTGTAACACCATCATCTGCCTCTGAAATAATGGACCAACGCAATAAAGTAGGAAGCATTACTTTCAAAGCTACCCTTATACTTTTTCTGCTGCCTTTTCCTGTTAACTTGTTTGCTTGTTAAAGAAGAGGGGTTTTGGCAGCTGGAACAGGTCCAAGCACCACTCATACCTTGAGCAAGCAGGTACTGACTATACTTAGACTGTACTTTGAAATCAATGAGCTACAGAACTGTCAGCTTTAGACATCATCCAGTGGATATCATCATAAGATTAAACAGCTGAATCTGACTAAAGCTGCACCTGAAAAACTGTGTATTAGCACTGCCAATTCTTCCAAGTCACCCTTTTTTTTTCCTTTAAGTATTGTTTTTTTTCTAAAACAGGCAACTCCTCTATCATTCTAGAATGTTCTTCATAAACGTGGCTTATTCTTAGTAATGAATGACAAAGGAGGCACCTTGGAAAGGTTCATGAGCCCAAGTGACATTACCATGTGGGTACCACTAAAATCATTAAGCAGAATGGGGATTTGCATCTAGGTACTACAGAGCTGCCTTTCTTGGGGTGTTAAAGGGAGCTGTCAAGGTTTCGTAAATAGGAACAACAAAAGAGATTGAAGTGTTCCTTCAAGCAGCTCTTAAGTAAGTATTTTCCCCTACTTAATGGAAGACTACTAAATCACTGAAGCAGCGATGAAGATACAGCAGAGAAGGACTTTATAGAAGCTTTAGAAGCTTTTTTTTTTAGAAGACTTGAAAAGGTGAGAAGTACTAAAGGACCCTGCAGTATAGTCCAGAAAAGTCATGTACGTACTTTTTAAATAGCTGGACAGAATCACCCAAGGACTCAAACTCTGTAACAGGGAGTTGGAAGTGATGGGAAGTAGCACATCTTACTGTTGCTCACAGTTCCCATTTTGGGAAAAAAAAAAGCCTAACCTTTATTCTTCCTCTTCTCAAGAGGTAGAAGAAGCTGCCTTTAATTACAAACAGCAGTTTCTCCGTTATCTGTTCAGTTCAAGTTTTCCATGTACTCAACTACATCGTTTTCCAAGGTAATATGGGAAAGTACAGATTGCTTTTAGGTGAGTCCACTCACCCCAACGTTTCTTCCTTGTGCAAAGCAGGCAGGCGTTGTCTTGCTGGATGCTACACAAAGGATCCACCACAATCAAGGTTCACTAGTAGGCATCTTCACGTAATAAGGCAGCAGGCAGAGCACAGGGTTAGCAACAGGAAGCCATTCTAGACACGTGACACACTTTGATCCTTTGGAAAGGTTTAATTGAAATTCGGTAACAAAGGGAAGAAGTTTGATAGGCAGTTTATTTTTTCTTTCCCCAAAAGTGCAGCAGTGAACAGGGTCCTCTGGAAGGGCACTTTCTAAACAAACGTTCAAAACAGCAGAAATTAAGTACGCTCACAACACGCTACAGCAAAAGTATGCTCACATACAGAGAAGAGTACTACAAATAAAAATCACTTCAACTGAGTCACAGTAAAACTGAAAGTCGTTGAAATATTGTATCATCAGTCAATCTTGACTTGTTGGAACAGGTCTTGTAGCTACTTGGAGTACGTGATTGCGTGTCTGTCTGCATTACGGCTCTATTCCCCACACAGAAGAGCAGCATGCTGGGCCTACGCTGGGTGAACGCGCACTGGCTGTGCACACTTAGGCCAAAGTGATGACACAGAATATGGGTTGTTTCAGGATAATGTAAAAGTTAACTGTATTTCTCCCTGCATAGGATCTGCTTTACCAGCTCAGATCATTAAAGTTCACAGCTCTGCTTTTGATAATAATGATTCATAAAAAAAAAAAAAATCACATTTACCTAAACATAACTCTGCACCAATAAGGCCCCTTCATTTGACACAAATGCCTTCAGTGCCAGGGTATGGATACAGCCATGATCACATCGCGTACAAAGTGGAACATCCGGGAAGACAATTTAGCCATAAAAACCATTTGGTTGGGAATCAGATCTGGCTGCAAGTTAAAAGTTCCTTCATAATATTTTCATTTTAAGTCAAGAATTAATACTGTTCATTCAGGGCTCTTCAAAGACTCAGAATTATTCATGGAAATAGACACAGGACAAGTCACAACAAACTCCCCTAAGGTAATGGAAGCCAGGCAGCTGTTTGTTCCTGTTCTTCCTTCAACTACGTGCTTCTGCTGAATGGCTCTTGAATCTTTATCCAAAGTGAGAAGTTATTTTCCTGAACAGCCCTTCCCCCTATTTCAGTTGAGCAAGGACTGACTCATTTCATTCTGAATTTCAATTGAATGACATCTATTACCTATGACAGATTTCAGGTATGCTGTGATTCTCTGACACTGAGTGCAGAAGGAAAGTTACTGAGTCTACTTAGACGGGCAATTGTTTACAGTGCGTACAGAGAGCACAAGTACTAACCTGGGTACAATTGTCTCATCAGGTGTTTAATATCTATACCAACTCTGTCATCTTTCATGCTATTTACTAGGCAAAAAGTAAAATGTTCGAGAAGAAAGATTTGCTTACTATGGCTTTAGATCACTTTAAGTGTTACACTTCTGTACCCAAAAGATTTCTCTATTTTTTCCTCTATTGAGAAGCATAATGTGCATTACTTGCACTGAAACTTAACAGAAGTAGGAAGTTGACATAAGATCTCCTAGATTTGATAGGGCTATGGAGGATTTAATGTACAGCAAACTGTGTTTTATACTAGCCTCCAGACAGCTACCAAAATGAAGTTCAAACAAAAATCAACCCTAAGTAAGGACACTAATAAATGAACCTTAGGTTTAGCTCAGTGTGCAAGAAAACACTTGAGAGCACAAAGAACTTTGGTTTTGTTTTTAAAAGTCAAAGCAAAGTCTAAACAATATTGGTAGACAATACTAAGGCTTAAAAAACAAAGAGAAAAAGATAAAGCTACAGCTGTAATGGAAGAAAACAAGTCCTGAGTACCTGAAAGCACGTAAGTAGTTTAAGAGTATCCAAAAGCCTCAGTATTGATACAGATACTCCAGCTGAGAAGTTACCTTTCAAGCATTTTGTCTCCAACTATTTGGTCACTCAAGAGATTTCAAACATTGAGTTAGATTTGAAATAAAAGCTCTATAAAACCTAAGCTGTACGCCATCACAGAAGTTTGCAGCTAAGCTAAATGAAAGGCAACTTCTGTGCTTCAGAATCAAAAGGAACTATCATCAGCTGATTTTTAGCATTATTTTTATCCAGTGTGCAGATCTGTGGGATATGTACCTCTGCAGTTAGGATGCAGTTGCACTTCGTTGCCTCATTAGTTTGTTAGGTTTTTTCCCCCCTTGGTAGAAGGCTTTAGGCAACAGAAATTGAAAACATCCTCTTTAGAGAGGAGATCTAAAACAGCTGGCTGAAAACTGGAGAGTTGTGTCATGGTTTGTCTGAAAAGGGAAAGATTATCTTGCCTGATAATACAGTTGATTTATGCATAAGCAACATGAATTTGTCTTGCAAAACACACACAATTCGGTGTTTCGCCAATAAACTACAGAAAAGCTACATTCTAACTCAAATTCAGGTGTTTTTCCAAGATTTAGGAAGGTATTCAAGTTTGGGTACAAGTGACAGCTGCATTTCAGACGAGCCTAATCAGAAAGTTGAAAAGACAACATCACCTTTCCAAAGGGAAACCAAACGATAACATACCAGTCAGATGTCTGACGTGCAGTCCTTTGTTGTGAAGGCCACTTACTGCAGATTCTGTATAGTTATGTCTCAACCAAAAGAAACTAAAACTGCCTACAATTGCCCTCTAACTTCTAGTGAACAGTGATTTACTTTAGTTAGTCTTCTCTCAAAACAGTTTACCTTCAAGAATCTAACTGATATGTTAGACAATTCCAGGTAGTTGGAGGTTAGAGATAGATCAGCTCTATTGCTGTGCCCTGTGTGTTTTTGTTGGTTTTTAGTATTACTTCTTTCCACATATTGAAATAAATTTAACGGTTAGCTCAGAACACAGGCACGCTTATTTGAGTACTTGTTAGTCCCAACACTGTTTTGATTAACACAGTAGGAAGCCTATGTTAAACCTTAAGAGTTTTTTCAGTAGTACATATTAACCCAATCCAGCATTTCAAACTAGGAGGCTGAAATTACATTCTTGTTTGCAAGCTACCAAAGCAGACCTACAAAATTCATTGGTCTCATTTAAAGTGGTCTTATTGAAAGAGGATACTCTGCATACTTAGTTTAGCTCTGCAAAAGACTCTTGCTAGTCAGATCCTATAGTTTTGACTAATGCCTTCCCTACGCTGTTTTGGGCTAGTTTGCTATTGCCATTAAGAGCTTTGAGTTCAACACAGGAAATCTATCCATAAACGCTTCAGGAAAGCGTGTGACACTGAATATACGTGAGCGTTACTGTGCAATAGCACCTGCCTATCTAACCCAATTCAACTATGCATTTACTGATTTTTTTAGAACAAAATAAACTGTTCAGACTCATAGGCCATAGATTCACCCCCATGCCTGGGGTATGAAAAGGTATTTGAAAGACAAAGGTGGCAATCAATTATCTGAGTAAGAGAGCTTTAGCTGTGTCTAATGATTTAGTTACAGTTCAGCTGTAAAATATACATATTGCACAAGGCAACCAGCTAAAGACAAGGGTTTTTCTTCCTAACAGGGTTTGAATAGCCCAGTAAGTCTTCCAGCTGTGATCAACGAGAGTTTCAGAGACAGACCTGCTGCAGTCACTGGAGAAACTGGTCAGTGGGAGCTGATTGCAAGAGGCTCTTAAATGCTCGGTAAGGACCGTGTAGAAAACCTCCGAGCCCGAACACCGTGATTGCTGAACATCAGCCGCGGGTCAAATCTGTACCTGCAAAGAGGAACGCAGGCCGTGTGAGCTACAATTAATCCAAAGTAACAAGCATTTCTAGGAACAGCTGATCTCTAGAATAGCTCCGGTACAATGCTACGTGAATAGCGTGCAGCAGCGACACTCCACCTACCAGATGAATTACAACAACATACAGCTAAGGAGTTGATAATCTCCAGAGAAATAAATACGAGCTATAACATACCAACAGCACATCGGTATGCGTAACATTAAACATTCATGAGATGCCTTCTAATAGGAAGTTTTGCTGCCTCTAATTACAGACCTCTGCAGCCCATCCATAGAAACAACTTAAACAGTGCTTAAAGTTTCAGTCCAAAAGACTGCTGACTGGATTTTGAAGAAGCCCAATTTATTTACAACAGCTTTCTAACACGAACAGCTTATGTCCTGAGGTAAATGTTCTTTGTTAACAGCACCTCCAGGAATAATCAGAGCAAATATTTGGAAAACTCCTGCCTACAGAAATATGCAGAGCTTTTTGTTGCTTGCAGGCAAACCACTTCTCTGACTACTCAAAATAGCTGCAAGACTTAGCTATGCTAAGTCAACGGTGGCTGACAAGATTAAAGTAGTAGTATTAATGCCATCAAGTTACATTTGGTAGGTTCAATTAAAATAGAGATTAAGCATTCAAGATAGATAAGCATCAAACTATTTCTAGTAAACAGAAGTATACATGCCAGGGATATTCCGTCTCATCATAAATACCCTCTATGAAAGCTTAGTATTTAAAATACATGGCTATACTTAAAAGTGCTACGAATTGACACAGTGCTTACCCAGGATCAAAGACTCCAGGTGTACGGCAAGTTGCTCCTGAACAGGACTGCAGCATCATTAATCGATAGTTCATCTTCTCTAGAATCTCTTGATCAATTGTTTTGGCAATGTTATTGATCTGGTGCGGATCCGCGGTCAGGTTATACACTTCCACAAACACCTGTTTCACATAAAGTTCCTGTACTGTATTAAAGTCCTAAATGCTAATTAACATTTAACCACATGATATACTGTTAATCAAATGCTGTTCCCAAGTAATCTCAAATGTGATTTTCTGTTACGTTGTGGCGCACTCATACAGAAGCAATGCGCAGCCAGGTGGATAAACAGTCAAAGAGAGCTCAGCATGTATGCTAAGCTAAACTTCTGCTACAGTGCAATACTGCTGGAAGAGTTTTGCTCTCATCTAAAATGTTCAGCTGCCTCAATATAGGTAGATCTTTCATATGTATATATAAACGTGGATCCCACCTTAAGCCTACAACTCCAAAGGAAAAAGTCACAGGGAAGCTCGGTGTTTTTTCATTAATGGATCTTAAAATATCATTTCATGACCATCACATCACCATTTTATACATATTTTTACATATATATGCTTATATACTTCCAGTGGTCAGAACTCAGGCACTTCTTAACTACACGTACAAAGTACAGATGTTTAGACCCAATAAAAGGAAAACTTTTGTATGTGTACATACTTAGAGAACTAGATTTGTCTAGGCAACTTTAGGGCAGATTTGGTTTTTGGTACATTAAATCCCTGAACCATTCTGCGGGACAAACAGTAGCTGAACATATCTAGAGAGTGCAGCTGATGTTTTGTCTGTGCTCCAGTAAGTTGTGATTGCAGATGATGTAGATTAACACTGGCTCAGTTGTGTCTAACTGCGATAAAGATTCATCAGGACAGACCTTGGTTACAATCTTTCTGGGAAGGCTTACTGGAAGGCTGCAAAAGCTACATCACTGCATCTTTCCAGTACTGCTGTCTTAATTTAGCTGACCCAGGTAAGCTGAGTAACCCAGAAATTCAACAACCAATGGAGTGCAGGACCTGCTATCTTGACTTCCTATCATCTTTTCTGCCGTCTCCCTGCAAAAACTATCTTGTGGTATTGGCTGTCCCAATTTAAGTCACTTATTGCAGATGACTAGAACTTTGTGTGTGGCAGCGTGGTAACTGGGGATAGCTGATGCTTATACATTCACTACACACATGCTGACATTGCAGTTTATAGGGTTTGTGACCCAAACACTTGCCTCAACCCCAGTATGCTCTCTGGAGCAACTGCATGCAAATGGACTCAAAGATCAGACCTAAAAACCAGCAGGTTTTGTGCATACAGGTGGTGCTCCACTAATGAGATTTGAATAGTTTCTGAACAAGGGACTGTATATCACATTCTCCCAAACAACATCAGAGACCTTTCTCAGAGTTGTAACTTACACATGTTTGGCCAGAATAGGCAAACAAGTGGGCAACAGAGGAGAAATGATTAGCCTGAGGTTTCAGCTCTTCCTGAGGAACAGAGTTGCAGCTGAACTTAAGAACAGCAGAGGTGCAATGTAACAGAAGTATGTATCAGTAGTACAGAGGAATCAGCCACACGGAATTAAAACTAAGAAATGAACTCAGCCCCAGCACAGCCCTCCAGAGGCTGTTAGGTGATGCCAGAAGGCAATAACGATAGTTTAAACTGTTCCCCCTTCCCCACTCTTTTTTTCTCCCCAGAACCTCACCACAAACTTTTGTTCAAACATTCTCATTGGTTGTTAAATACTTAACTTTGCAAGCAACGCTAGTCTGCTTTTCAGAATACTTTATGCAAACCATTGAGAGCAGACAAGACTGTAGATCATCACCCGCACAGTTGTGAACAGCTAATGCCTGTTGTGGACTCACCTCCCGGTCATCAAATTCACAGTACTGCAGATCCCAGGAAGTTGACATTGTCCTTACACAAGCATACGTGTTGTTATAGGAATCTTCACAGACACAGTCTGGGAAGCAGTGCTGTGAAGTAAGCAGTTAAATATTTAAGATTAAGAAAGATGAACTAGCATTCCTTTCCCCAGAGTCTACACCAGCTCAAGCCAACTGCAGTTAATTAACGAACGCCAGGATCTCAGTGTAACACACTTAAGACTCTGCTGGGGATGCTAAGCAAAAATCATTTCTTCTAAATTCAAGACAGTGTTATTAGTGAACTCACAATGATTAAATGCATTTTGTCTGGGAAGCTAATGTATACACACCGAACAGCACAAAACACATCAAATACAACAAAAAAGGCACTCTTTACTTAGAGCAAGTTTTGATTCAGAAAGTAGCTAGCAACAAACAGCTAGAAAGTAAGAACAGTGCGACGAGGCCACAGGGAGCACAGGAGGAAGACCACGTCCCTGCCAGCCATTTTCTGAAGTCAGTACCTTTCTGGATACTTCTCTATAGCCCACAGGCCCCACAGATTCCCACTGAAAGGGTGACTGTTCTGTATGGTCATATGGACACATCAGTTCTGCATGGCTGGATGTTTCCTTCTGATTCTTTAATGCTGCACAGCACCTGCAGGGCTAGTTCCTACTGGAAGCTTGCTTCTATCCACAGAACAGATAAGTCAGTTGCTGTTTTCTAGTATTAACATTCTTGTCCTACTTACTGTGACACCGGGTCCGAGGCCAGGACAGGTAGGATCACTGCCATTGTATCCTTCTCCTTGGTACTCCACCAGAAAGTCTGATCTCCACGTCACGTTTTTGTCTCCTCTCTAGGAGGAGAGGACATGACTTAGCATTCACTGTACTACAAAACAGAAGATTTCCATGCCTAGCATAACACAAACACTATCCACTGCTTACAAGGCAATGTGAGTTGTGGTCCCTAGATTCAAGTCAGTCTCAAAATAACATTCAGCCTTAGGTTAGAATTCCTTGGGTAGCTGAAAGACAAGGATCCAACAAAAGATATCCCACCTCAAACCTTCAAGAAAAAGCTACTGAAGTAATACCTTCAGCTCATCAGTAATCATGCAGTAACACAAACAGTAAGCCGTATGGATACTACAATGTTACAGACAAGAGCCCTGTAACGAGGCTGTTTGTCTTTGATTTGTATCAGATGACCACAACAGATGGAAAAAGATAGCCTTGGCGTAAGAAAAGATAAACAGCTTTAAGAAGCAACTACATTTTAAGCTGCTCTATTTGTAGATGCATTTTACAAGAGAGAGGAGAAGTAGTTTAAAGTTAATACACAGCACTGCCACAGCTATACACAGTGAAATAATGAGTTCCACATTTTTGACTGTCAGTTTAAACTGACACCTTTTACTCACTTCGATCAGAAGAACAGCTTAAGGTTTGGATAGAAGGTTTTAATAGCAAAGCACTGTTTTAAATCTGGATGATCTCCTACATTTCCAAGTAAGCTGCCTTCAATTTATAGACTAAATTTAATTAAAACTAAAAGGATAAACTACAAGCAGCTTTATTTAAGTAGGCTTCTGCTCACTTATTGGAAAGGTCAGGTTCACTTTATGAAACCACCTACAGTTTTGTAGAGTTTACTGAGAAATGCTTGCTCTTCTGAAAAGTGAAGCAAAACACAGAAAGAACAATCTACCCTCCTTGTGTCTGTGCTGAGAAGTCCTAAGGAAAGGCAGGGAAGGTTGCAAAACGGAAACACGCAACCTTCAAAACAGGAATTGTTACAAATTGCAGGATTAGCCAAAGCAGGACAACTTTCTATTACAAAATGACCACGGGTTATTATAACACACCTGCATTCAAACTGCATACCCACGTTTTTCCCCACTAAACTATCAATATCCTGTGTGAAAATGCCAGCAAGGGAAGAATATAGATTGGAAGTCCACCCAGTCCATTGAAGGAAACAGTATTCCCTTGGAAGAATCATCCCTATTACTGGTTACTGTCCCTGGTTGTCTGCTTACCAACAGTGGCAACAGTGACATTCCATCCATCTGGGTCTTATTCAAGTCATATCCCGCAATATCCAGAATAGTGGGACCCAGATCAATATTTGCAACAAGCATCTGCAAGGCGAGGAGAACTGTTAGCTCAGAAGACCAGAACCTAACAAATATACCGATGAGATTTCTGTTTTAACTACACCTAAACACTACTTAATTTCATCTTCATAGGCTAACAGAACCTGTAAGCTTCACAAGCAATCCTAGAATCTCCAGAAAGAGATCTCCACATCTCTTATGTCAGCAGCCTGCAATTGCTTAAATTTACTGCTTCAAGCAAGGGTGTTGTACAGCCTTTTTTTTCTTTTTTAAAGAACGGAGTATTTGCATTTCCTACCACCTCATATTTCATTGATAAACTACTACCTGAAGCGGTTAACAGTGAAACAAAAGGAAAGTTGGAAAGTTGTACTCTCTTCACTTGCCTTGTTTGTCTGATTTGGTTTTATCCCTGGTCCTCGGACTAGCAATGGAACTTTGATATCAAACTCATACAGCTGCCGTTTGTCTATTGGCAAAGAAAACTGCCCTGTATTGGAGAAGAAAGAAAATTAGACAGCTGCTTCTTTAATGTTTAGAAAGGCTTGTGTTACTTAATTTCCAGCAATGAATTTTAAGAAGCCAGAAGAGGTTATTTGCTTCATTAAAAAAGTAGAAGATATTTTGAAGTTGTCAGCTCCCGTAAGACGTAACTCAGAGTTTATTAGCTTGGATAACACATTTTCACTTGTGCAACATGTTCCAGACAGGTCTTTGAGACTGGTTAACTTTACAGAACAGAGATCCTTCCTCTATTTCTGTCTCATTTTACAGTGACGGGCAATGCTGAAAATTAAAAAGACAAACAAAAATCCCTCAAACGCCCTCCACTACAACCGCAGGATGTCTTGCAATTCAGATCTGTGCTTCTCATGTCCAGTTTTCTACAGCTGCTGTTGCCATTTTCTGCAGTGGTCACAAGAGTGAGAAGCTATGCCATTTCTGAAGCTTCTGCAAGCATTCAGTAAGCAGTGAGAAGCTTACCGGTATGAAAGCCATTGTCTGACGTGTAGAAGATGTATGTGTTATCTAATTCTCCATGGATTTCCAATTTCTTCACTAGCTTCTCTACCAGGTCATCTACTGACAGCAGAGTTTGCCACCTACACAGAAACAAAACAATTCATACAAGAAAGTAGAGAATCAGAATTTTGACTAGTAGTGCATTCATAATGTGCTTTAAAGCAACAGCGAACGCACTGGAAGTAGATTATTTTGTTTGCAGTTTCTGAAAACAAACTTCATAGATTATCACGCTGTACTTTTGGAGGCTGCAATTTAAGATAGAAACGAACTGTTTGTCTTCAGTTCTTGTTGATTTTATTCTGAAGCGTCTGAGAGAGACGTCAAAGTGACGGGTTACTGCTAATCTTATCTGGAGACAGCCAGGAGTAACTTTGAAGCAACACAGGAGCAAAGAGTCAGAGTTCTTCTGCAAGGTCATGTTATTAGACCTGTATATCTAATGTTTAATACTAAAATACAAGTCTGCCAACAACTTAGTTTTATGTTTGGGATCCTTCCTGCCTGAAAAGCACATCAGTTGTCTTGTATCACTCATGCAGTATTAGGATCTACCAGTGCAGTGTATCTGAAGGCCTTAAACTGCCAAAAGTTACTTCTTTCCTTTGCCTCGGGGTCTGCCATTGACACAGCTTCTGAGAATTCAGTGATAAGACTCCACAGGCTAACATTATGTTGAATTTAAACTGGACTTATTCAATTATTATATCTTGCTGTCTCCAGGCTTAATTTAAGATTTGGTTGCATATTTTTATCTTAGCATTTTCTAAAGCAAGAGCCTGGGGAAAAAGAAAACTCAGAAACCTTGGTCTTCCATCTCCAAAGCAACAGGCTAATACCTGGTAACTACTCAAAATTGAGTTTAACATTTAAAGTTAGTTAAGCTAGTGTTTAATTCAAAACTTCTAAAGAAATCTATAATGTAAGCCTACATCTACAAGGGAAACAAATACATCTTCCTTTACACTAAGAAAAAGGGAGCAAATGATACCTTCACATTCATCCCACCCTTTATAGAAAGGAATCAAGCACTTGCCTTGGCCAGCCAGTTATTACAGATATTTGCACCTAAAGAGGTAAGACTAGAAGAGGTCTGAGAGCCAATGTTAATGAGATTGGCTGGCCAATACATTGGTAGTATTTCATATACATTCTGCACTGAAAGAAAAGCAGCTAAGACACTAAGCATGACTCATCTTTCTATGATTTACAAGCAAAATACTTCTGAAGTCAATTACAAGTTTCTTTTCAAAAGGTAAACTGAAGGTCAGGTCTGTTGAGACAGATGTTGAGTTACCTGTGTTAGTTCTCTGGCATCTGCTGTCAGATGTATTACAAGCCCTTAAAACTTCTTATCTTAAGAAACAAAAAATTCTTACCTCTTCCTGTAAGCATCATCAAGAAACTGTATTGAAGAGTTGGTCATTGGAGTCTTTGCTTGTCGAATTAACCAGTGCTTGTTCTAAAGGAAAAAAAGAAATAAGTAAAAAAAAAAGCAGCGCAGAACAGAAGTACGAGAAAAGTTGTGTCAGCTTTTATACCTCTGTTAGACTGATCACAAATCTTGTTAGGGTAAAATATCCACGTGATTGCTGTTAAACAGCTAGAAAATGCTAGCAAAATAACCCAAGTCCAGTTTTCTGCTCTTAGCTCATGTAAGACCCAAGTGGCAAGAGCAGACCATACTACAGCTCCATTATACCTGTGCTGGATACTTTCAAAGCAGTCCAGGAAAGAAATTTGTGAAAACTGCTAGAGAAGGGCCTCCCAGACATAACATTTCAGTAGCTACCAAAAATCCAGGAAGATACACTATATAGGCCTAATGGGGAAAAAAAGCCTCAAGGACTGAGCACATTATAAGACTGGACGTGGCTATCGAAGTACGGTTCTCTGGGAATTCATACTTGTGAGCAGACTAACATAAGTAGAGAGGTGGGGAGAAAATCAACAAAGGCAATTAAGACTACCTGCTTTATGGACAGGCGAGAAAAAAGACCTGCCACTAACAGATTCTTGGTAGCCTATGAGCTCTGGGCTACACACTGAGGTGGTTTCTGCTGCCCTTACTTTTAGTTTGATTTTTTTTTGGTGATTCCAGAAGTGTGATTCTTCTGCTAAAGCGTTAAACATTTTTCTGGACTCATCTCCAGGTTTCAGAAGCAGCTCTTCCCCTTCTCCCCTCATTGCTCACTTCCCCATGTAACAGAGATGATCTAACTCCTACAGAAAGTTACACTCTCGCATCCTGAAGCATCGGCCCGAACTGGGTCAGCCACTACACAAATACAAGCCAAAGTCTGTTGTGAATAAATTGAAGGTTAATATTAGTGGGGGAGCAGAATAAAGTTATGCCAGTGAAGCTTTATAATTTTTCATTCAGGAAGTTGGAGATGATCCACTTGCCACCTTCAGCTTGAGCCTATATTTAGCTGGTCACTCTGCTCTAGAGCCTCTAGTTATGCAACTTTCCTCTTGTCACAAGTGAATGACTGGAAAGGGTTTGGGCTTCAAGGACTCACAACAAAGTGACTCACACTCTCTGCAGTTACTCAATTCCCCATTTTCTGTTTTGCAGACCGAAGAAAGGATTTTTGGCATGGAAAACTAATTTCATAACCAGTTTGCTTTAATTCACTTGATTCAGATCTTGCTTTTGCAGCAGTTGTAAAGGAGTGTAAAAGTGAGGAAAGACAGAACACACGCTATCCCCAGCTCAGCAGAAGTTCCTCAGAAAACGAAGGAGCTGACACTGTCACCTGTGCACCTGCCACTTCTGCAGGAGGTGGGCTGAGGAAAGCTCTTCCCCAAGACTACTGTGCTGTGTAACTCTGATAAGTCACTTGGTAAAATTGAAAATTCCTCTTCTCTAGAGTATTCTTCTCTTCCCATTTTCTCCTAAGCTTCAGAAGTTTCATACAACACCTAAACACACTTGTTGATTTCAATAAACTCCATACTGATGCACCGTCCTCAAATTTGCTTCTGTCAGCCCCTGCCAAATTTCTTTCACAGTATTACATACAATGCCGTCCACCAAGTCTGCTGCCTCCTGATGCTGCATTCTGAAAGAAGGCCTACAAGACCTTGAGACAGAACACGCTATCTTGCCAGCAGAATCCGGACAGAGCTGTGCTTTGACTCCGCAGGGAAAACAATCCATGCAAGAGAAATACCTGACACAGATCTTGGTCAACTTTTCTCAGAACAGCTTAGTTGGACACCTCGTCTGGAATATCAGTAGCCTTGCTTGGGAAACCAGACAGCCACCTATCACTTGGTATAAATCCATAGCTGAGGATCTTAAGCAGAAAGCACGTTGCTGGCCAGCAGAAGAATTCAAATCTTACTCTTTATGCAGAGATTCTACCTACATGGCTTCTTTTAGTACCTCTTGCCCACATACTACATAAGGAAGCTAGGAAACATTGACTTAGGAATCAAGACTGCATAACACAACTGCACAATGCAAGTTTGCTTAGCAAACATTACAACACCAATGACTTCAGTGTCTGAGCCTATGTGTAGTTTATTACTTTCGTAGGAATTGTGCTTGCCCTAGAAAATAGTGGAGCTCAAGGAAGAGTTAAGCTTCAAGACTAACACTACCAATTAGAAATGCACATTGCTAATGACTGTAGCTATTTTATGTCTAGGAAGGAGCTAGTCTGTTCTTATTTTGAAACCTAGTAGGATTGCTGCATTCACAGGTATTAGCTACCAAACATTATAACACAAAACAAAAAGACCGACTCATGGGCATACGCAGAGCTTTTGCCTTTGCTCTGCATAAGGGAACTCCCATGTCCTATTTTTCAGCTAGCTGCTGACTTCACTGGTCAACTTACTCCTAGCTCACAATTTTGAAAGCCTTCACTTATTACAGTAATGGAACCTAAGACAAAATTAACAATCTTTTATGGAAAAAAGATTCCAATTCCCACTACATCAAAACATACTGGGTTGGACTGAAGTATCTATTCTTTACTGCCTGCAGCCCTTTTCTCCCCTTTCATTCACAGTTTTACATCATGCTGATAAGCACGGAGTCATTTTGTAAGCTCTAGTTCTCAGCTAAAAAGCAAGTCCCACCCGGGACTGCATGAGCCACAGTGATCTCAAAAGTGGCTTCACTGGGCTCCAGATAGGAGTAAATCTTGAAGTGAAGGAGTTAAACAGTGAACAGTGGTGAAGTCTGTATTCGAAAATAAAATATCTCATCAGATCTACTGTCTACAACTTCCACTTTCACTTACTGCTGGAGTGAGTAGCAGATTAGTCTGAGCTAGACCATATATGGCTAAACTTACTGGCAGCAGGGAAGATATCACCCGTCACAAACGTCCCCAAGTGTGTAACACCAGGCTGATCAATTCTGGTTACAAGTTATCTCAACAAATGAAAGCCAAATTACTAAAGTCCTTAATGACTCTAGGCCCCATGTTTCATGATTTCACGAAGTCTTCTAACTGGCCTCAAAAACTTGCCAAGTAGGAGCAGGTTTGCCAGGAGCTCAAAGCGCCCCACCCTCATGAGTGGACACGGCGTGGAAACATAAGAGTTGTTCTCAAATCCCCTCTGAGCCTTTCTGTAGCACACTACTTATGCGTCCTCCTGAACACACTGAAGAACAATGAAAGAACTAAGTGTTTCAGAATAATCAAGAGAAGTAGTCTTGAAACTGGACAAAGAACAAACATTTTCCACATTCATCAATATTAGTCTATTATACCACAGCATCTTTGCCACTGGATTTTTTAATTTACAAGATAACAGTATGCAAAAATTTAAGTCTCAATATGCATACCTTACTCTTAAAGGCTATTTAGCATAACCAAACAACCAGTAGTTGTGATACTAGCCAACCATTCTGTTTAATCTTAATAAGCAAGTCAGAATCATTGCTTACTGCTCTCACCAACTAGTAGAGCAATCTGCAGATTCTCGCTGGACAGCTTACCTTCCCATGAATGTTAAAATTGCTGTTTCTGGGTGCACTGACATTCTGAAAGCTGTTTTTATACTGTGGAGCAGCCGTCCAAGGCGAATGTGGCGCTGGGGTTGAGATCATCATAAAGAAAGGTTCAAAATTAGATTTATACTCCAAGAAGTCCAATGACATGTTAGCCTGTGAATAGTTTTGTTAAAAGAAAAAAAAAAAGACTTAATTCCAAAGGAAAACAGTATTCAAAAAATCCAAACTACATATACATAACATTTAGAGCCTAGGGAATAATAAGCTTCTGAAGTGGTTTACCACCATCCACAAGTGTCCAAAAGTGCAGCTGCTGATAAAAATAATCCCAAGTGTTAAACAAATTATTTGTCCCACACCTCTGCACAGCATTCTACTTCAGACCTTTGCTTAGACTGGAAAATTCATCAAAAGGCTGTAAAGGATAACTCCAGCTTTTCATCCCACTGTGCCTATTTCAAGTGTCAAGAGAATCCACCCAAACATTTCTCTCATCAAGTAAAACTGAAACTTTAACACAGTCTGAGGGTCTCAGATGCCATTTCCTGCCTGACAGATCACAGACTGTCAGATTCAGCTGCCCTCTGAAATAGACAAAGTTCTGAAAACGTTTTTCAGCTCCACAGCTTATAGGGTATGCTCATTCCACAGCCAGCTCCTTAGTTTCTAAGGAGTGTCACATTTCTGCCGGTGAAGCCAGAAGCTTTAATGAAGCACAGCAGCAGATCCCAACCACTCATGTCACTTTTTTGCACTTTCATTTTCACTTCAGCCTATGTCCAACCTCAGGGAAACACTGTGAAGAGTTTCATTTTGCCTTCCCTTGTTCAGTCTTTGAAATTAAAGCTTCAAAGGTATTACTTGCTGGAGAGTTCTCTACTACTTGGATTTTCCAACATTTTCTTTTCCTGTCTGATTAGTATATCCCTCTTTGTATTTCCTCTTCATCCTCTAGAACTGGAAAAATGCTAGGAGTTCCCCCTGCCAATACAACTTTGTCTTCCTCCCACCTAACTCCCATTTATAAGCAATAGGGGCTGGACGTTAGCTATATAATGACAGACTTAAGGGAGGATAAAAACCAGTAAGTACAGAAACTTGGTTCACAAACCAGTATGAAGGAGGTAAACTCAGAACAGATTTTGTTAGAACCTTTCAGTGTAGCATATCAGGACTCCAGCAGACTGATCCAGGTGTTCAAATTCTTAATACTAGACTCAATTACTCAGCATCCTCAGTCAGGACAAGGAGATTGTGCACTGGGTCAAGCAAGGCAGGAACTCTGCATAAGCTACTTATTGCTCTTCCTGGTGGTCTCTGTCACTGCACATTTGGCAGCATGCATACGGTGTGCGCTGCCCACCCACTGAATTAAACTGAAACACTAACCTGATAGGATCAATACATACTTGGTAGCTACAGGCAGAAAGTAGAATGCAACACACTGAAAATTCATCATAACACACGGGTGTATCAACCCACCACAAATACGATCTTGGTCAAAATGCTTATGAGCTACTGAAGGACCAAAAAGACCAGTACAATACCAGTAACAGGATAGCCCCTCTTCTGGCTTACCAATTCCAATCTAGCTTTAGCCACTGTAAATCTAAATTTAATCAGACAGCTGTTCCATGCCTTAAGAAACATCAATCAGTTCTGTTCCTAGTAAGCAGCTGTCTAGGTTAAAGAACTGGCAGTGAACCACACTAGAGTCAGCAGATCACAAACTCACTGCTTGAGGAGACTTTTCAGAGGGAAGTTTTCCTGAGCGTGTGAGCTCCCAGCAATGCCAAGTTATACACTACAACAGTGCATTAACCTAAGACTCCAGTTTCGGGAGGGGGATAAGGAGGGTGAAAATACAATAGAAAAACCCACACAAAATCCAAGCTACTTGCTAAACAGGGCCTCAAGAAAACTAAAAGGAAAGTTGTAATTATTACTTAAGTATTTTATGCATTTATTGCTTTTCTTATTTACTTTATTTCTTTAAGATTAAAGAGAATAAAGCAGGTAAAGATCAGGGTCAACTACACATTTTGACAGAGCATATTTACTGCCCTCCCAATCTAAGGTGCATGGGTTAGGCTTTCATATATTGAAGTTACCAGTTTGATGTAGTTAAAGTTTACAAGATATTGAGATACAGACAACATCTACCAAACAAAACATGGGGTAAAGTTACTTTTACAGGCTTAACTTCCTACTGAAGTCTTGATGCAGTTAACCTGCTACAGAAGTTGTCTATTGTAATGAAATACAGCCTTCTATGAAGTAATTTAAGACACTGCCTGTATGCATCACATTCCTCACGTACCAAAGCAGTCAGTATTAACCTCTCAGTGAGGCTACTGCTAGCAAACAGGCAGTTGGGACATATTTCCTTTCCATAGCTTCTACACACAAACTTTCCACTTTTTAAACATACCCAGAATCTTGTTTCGCTGTTTGATGCCTGCCTAGTGCTACAGTGCAGTCATTCAGATTTTATGAATTACTGCAGCCTAACAAACTGCCATCGCCACCCTTCCCCACCATGAGGCATTATTTGGTCACAAGCAGTTTTTGTAACACAGATGCAGCAGAATTTCCTACCAGTACATCCGTCAGATAATCAACGCTGTAGTTCTCACCATGCCTTCGTGCTTTGCCATTTACTGAAAGAGTATAGTTGTAGTACTTGGAATTTTTCTCCTGTGAGAAGAAAAGTTACACACATTTATACAAAGCAACATATACAGTGATTACTTGAAATAATCAAAACTCCCAACACCAATAGGTTGCAAGCATTTGTCATAAGGACACTCCAAGAGTTCTCAGAACTGGTCCCTAGCAATATCACATACTGCAGCGTTATCTCGCACCACTTTGGCTTTACGTTCCAAGGTTCTTCCCTAGGCAGTTTAGTAGGAGTAGCCCTTGTGAAAGCCAATGGACTGATATACAATAGAGGGGAAGAAAGGGAAGATCTGCATTAAGTTGTTAGGTGCTCCGTGCTCTCTATTTCATGACCAGCAAAATTTAGAACATAAACCAGATTACAAAACTATCAAAATTCAGTATTTTAACAACAGTCACATACCAGAGCATACCAAAAACTCCATCCCGGAGGGACGTGACTTACTCCCCCTGCATCCTCTGCTCCATACTGAAAAAAAGATAGATTGTGACTCAGTTTCAGTTATCACAAACAAAAGCTATAGATTATGCTTCATATTCATGTGCTTTATTCAACACTAGCCAGAAACACCATTAAGTCAAATTAAACTTCAGAACAGAAAAAAAAAAACCAAATATATTCATATGTAAAAGCATATTTACTGGCTGTTAGAGAAACAAGGGTTAAAATAACTAAAAAGACAGTAAATGAAAATCTGGAATTCGCTGATAATATTTAAATCTTATTCCTTCTCCTACTCCACACATTAAATCATATGGAGATCCTGTAGAACATCCAGTACATCATCATGCAAGAACACACTACCAGAGCACATGCAATAAGACAGACTTGGGTTTTGTGCTAACAGCTAAGAGACTAAAGAAAACTCCAAGTAGACCAACAGCCTCTGTCACTCTGTATGAACAGTTAGTGTGAACTTAAATCAGTGCTAGTAGCTGGTCACTTTAGTGACAAACGATTAAGAACAACCAGGCCTTAAGACAGCAAAAGAGGAAACTGGCTGCTGAATCAGTGCCAAATCCAAAACAGAGAGTGCCTCAGAGCAACACAGTATCTTCTCAAGGCTGCCCTCTCACATCTACACGGCTCCCCAAACTGGAGGGACAGGAGATGGTGCTGACTCAAGGGATGCTCAGAGGAAGCCAGATAAACTTCCCTTCCCCAGCTGCCTCATTGACTTCAGCAGAGCCAGATTTGTGCCTGGCTAGAATACTCACTCATGTTCCATTATTCTATTATGCCACCAACATTTTCCACCAAGAGACACAAGGAAAATAATGCTGCTAAGAACTTTAAGTCACCTACAAATACAACTCCATTATGCCAGAAGTAGAGCAAATCTTAGTGCTTTCAGGGAAAAGTTTTAAAGCTTACTATAAGCTACCACGAATCGCAGTTTAGGAAAAAAAAAAACAAAAAGCACACACAAATGATTTAATAATGAAGTGCTGAGTAAGCTCTGCAAAGAGCTCTGGTACTAGCTGCTCTCCCAGTAAACTTGCTTCAGTGAACATTTAACATTTAAAACAGCAATTACATGCTAAAAAGAAAATAGTCATGTTCAAGGGGATATATCAATTGGAAATAGTGAGAGAAGTTTATTCTTTAAGTAGCATTATTCTAACATCTTCCCCAAGCTGGTGCAGGCCTGATGATATTCTTCATAGCTACCATGTGTCAATCATGTATCATTTCTTACAGTCATGAGAAATCTGATGTCTATCAAGTGACGCAGTGAAACACACTGAAAGATGCCTATGGATCCTATCATCCTTTCACAATCAACTTTAAAAAAACCCTTCAGACAACTAAGAATCTGATTTTAACTAAGCTAAGTTAAAGATCTCAACTTCGCATGTTATTTACCCCACTTCAGCGCAGAGAATTGTTTATCCAAGTAATATCATTTAAGATATGGTGGGGACTCAATATCCATTACAAACAAAGCCAGAGGCCATTTTAGAAAGGTATCCACCTTTCTAAAGAGGCAAGCATGCTGTGTCACAGTAAAAATATAAGCGCAAAATACCTCATTCAAGTACTTTCCAGCAAAGAATGTTTGATAACCACACATTGATTTGAGCAGTGCTGGGAAGGTGTTCGGTTCTTGTATCTTCTGCCACGACTTGCTGCTACAGTTTCCTTCCAGAGTGTTATTGACAACGTGGTGGTTATGAGGGTATTTCCCTGTTAAAATGCTCGCACGACTGGGGCAGCAAAGTGCACTGGGAACATACTAGAAAGAACAGGAAGAGATGAGATTGATATTGAAAAACATTTTTCCTTAAAACCTACAGCTTTAAAATATCAGATAACAGGTTGATTAAAGAGCTCACTGGCTTTAAAAATTCACAAAACACACACTTTATGGGACACAAAGAAGGACACCCTAAGTATTTTCACAAGTGAAATGCTGTGGGTAAACTGCCTTTCGTTTTCTCCAATCCCATACTTGCATAGTACAGATAAACAGCAGCAAACACCTAAACACTGTGCTCACCAGTTGATTCATGCTGTTATTTTAGCTATGACAATATATTAGAACACAAGAAGAGTGAAGTGAGATTTCAACATGCAGAAAGCAGCATGTTTTAAGTGGCTTCTTCTAATGCTTCTCAGCTCACAGTAAGAAACAGACTAGGCAGCTCTACTGCACTGTCTGAGGAAGTCAGCCCGAATGCTTTTAGGAAGTGAAAACAGCCCCTCAGACTCTGACCTTGGGCTCTATTTATTTATTCTGAGACTTAAAACTAGTCAGGTGTTGAATCGGGAATAAAACAACACACAAAGCGTGCACGTTCACAGGCTCTGAAACTGAAAACACAAACTACACACGCACACCTCAGAGCCTCAAGGCATTAAGGTAAACACTTACTGCGTTTAAAAAGGTGACTCCCATCTGCGCAATAAGGGCATTGGTCTTCTTCATGGGGGTCTGCAAGAGAAGCACCAAGCAGTCAACTGGACACGCGAGAACAACACGCGAAGCGGCAGAGCCGGGAGCAGCCCCATCCCGTCCCACAGCGGGCTGCGCGTCACACTGCGCGGGCACACGCTGCCCAGCCCCGGGCCCCGCAACGAGAAACTCCGCCGGTGGCTCTACTGACGCTGCCCACCGCTACGCGTCTCACTCCAGCGGCCACAGAGCACCCCCAGGCCCTCAGCACGGCTCCGCCCGGCGCTGCCCACGGCCCCGCTCGCAGGGTGCGCGCCCGCCGGGGGCGAGGCCTCCCGCCCTGAGCCCCGCGCGGGCACCGCGTCCCTCGGCAGCGCCGCGGCGCCCTCCCCGCCCGCCGGCCGTACCATGCCGCCCAGGAAGACGTCCTGGTCGTCAGTCAGGATGAGCACCACGTTGGGCCTCTGCCGCGCCGCCTGCGCCGGGCTCAGCACCAGCAGCGCGGCCAGCGCCAGCCCACGGGCCACCGCCGCCAGCGCGGAGCGGGACATGGTGCGGCGACAGGGACGCGCGGGCGGAGGGACAGATGGACGGACGGAAAGCGTCGACGTCGCTCAGCCCCCGGCGTCGCGGAGCGGCCGAGAGCACAGCCCCGGCAGTAGCGCGCGGGCCCGCCCCGCCCCCGGCATATGACCAGGGCGAGCGGAGGGGGTGGGGGGTGGTGTCACGTGGGCGGGAGGTGCTGCCCAACGCCCCGCCCCATCGGGCGGATCGGAGGCGGTGCTGCGGCTTTGCGCCTCGCCCACAGCGGCACCGGCTGGCGTTCGATGTGTCCCGTTTGAGCTGGGAGGGACCTGCAAAGGGTCATCGACTCCGACTGCAGCTCCGCGCAGCACCACCTGCAACTAAAGCCTGCGTCTGAGAGTATTGTTCAAACCCACCTTGAACTCGGGACCGTGCCCACTGCCCTGTGCAGCCTGTTCCATGCCCGCCGCCCTTTGGTGCAGACCCTTTCCGTAACCCCCAGCTGCCCCTCCCCTGACACAGCTCCATGCCGTTCCCTCGGGCCCTGTCGCTGTCACAGACAGCAGAGCTCAGCGCTGCCCCTCCACTCCCTGTGAGGAGCTGCAGCCGCCATGAGGCCTCCCCTCAGCTCCTCTGCTAGGTGCTGAGCACACCCAGGGACCTCAGCTGCTCCTCACACGGAGCAGCTCCTCTTCTCCATCTTCTCACCCTCCTTTGGACGCTCTCCAATAGTTTTATATCTTTACATAGCTTAACACCTGCCGTAACAAACAGCGTAGCTTTTTATTCTGAATATCACTTTTGCCAACCGCTGCATTTCGCCACCGAGCTCCTCACAACCCGCGCCCTCCCCCGGCGGGAGGTGATGCCGCCTGCAGGTGCAGCCGCGGCCGCGGGCTCTACCACGCCGCGAGGTGCGCGGGGAGGGCCTCGCACCGCTCCTGCCCGCGGGGAACGCCCCGGAGCCCGGGTTCCCCCCGCCACCTCCGGCCGGCCGTGGATCGGGCCGAGTCCGGAACTCGGCGCTGCCGAGCAGCCGCGGAAGATGGAGGCGGGGGAGCGAGGCGCGGGCGGCCGGGCGGGCAGCAGCGCGGACAGCCTGGCCGAAGAGGAGGACGAGGAGGACGAGGAGGTTCCCGGCAGCGGCCGCTCCAGCCGCACCTCGTCGCTGGTCTGCGGGCTGCTCACCGAGCTCTACAGCGCCGCCGAGGTGGCCGCCCCTCCCCGCGTCCTGCGGGAGCTGCAGCAGCAGCGGCCGAGCCGCGCCGAGTACCTGCGGCTGAAAGGTACGGGCCGCTCCCCTCTGCCTGCACCCACGCTCCTGCGCCCCTCTGCTCAGTGCAGCGCTCGGCACGGGGCTCGCTGCTCCCCGCGGGCCTGAGGGGCGGGGCGGGTTCACCTGCGGCAGGTGGAACGGGTGTCATCCGTTGTTGTTCTTTCCCTCCTTCCTCCGTGAAGGGTGGGCTGTGTTTTCATGCTCTTGTAATTCTCTTAAGACTTCAGCTTTGCAGTTTTTAGGCTTACTGTGCAGGTAAACTTATCTCCAAGGAAAGCGAAATGAATTCAAAATAAAAACTAACCAAAATGAAGCCATCAAAGGGCTTATGACACCCGTGCAGCTGTGACAGTGAATGCTTCCTGAAGAATGGGACTTGCAGTCGCAAGCCAGCCCGGTGAAAAGGGCCTTATAAAGATCTCTTGTCTCCTGATGTCAGGATATCCTTGTTTCTGTCAAGGACAGAAAGGAGGAGGTGAATAGACATGCCAGTTTCTCAAGCTGTGCAAACAGCTTTCTGCTTCCTTGTTTGGCTTCCTAAGGAGATGATGGTACTCAACCTGATGTTACAGGATCTCGTGTTCTGTATATCCCATGGTATCTGGGACTCAACAAGAAATTAGTTTGTATGGGAATATATGTCCTAGAACTAAAACTCAGGAATTTTGCTGCAACAATAATTAATGGTTTTTACAGGAACAGCTAACTGGGGTGAACGAGAAAGGATAAAATTCACCTCACAGCTTTTGTGATGACTGTCCGTATCAGTAGGAATACAGTTTATTTTTTTCCCTGGTACAATGTGGCATGAAATCACCTTGCCCAATCCCAGTGATGGGAGGTGCTGACTGAGCAGCAGGGACTGATCTGGATGGGCTGCGTGCTGCAGAATATTAGAGTTGTTTTTGCCAGCAGCTACCCTTGCTGCCATTCCTGGTTCTCTCCCATCCCACAATTGGTTAGCATTTCTGCCTACTTTTGTCTTTTTTTTTTAAGCTCTGTGGAGATTTGAGGAAGGTTTTGCTGTATGAGCCGATCACCATCCCACTAACGGTAGCTTTTCCTGAAGGCATCAAATTTTTGCTCACTGGATCAGATTACCACAGTATGGATTTTTTTTTGATTGATTTTTCTTTCAGCTTTAAGAGGAGTGGTTGGACTGAAAGCAGTAGGGTCTGAGAACAGTCTCAGGAAGAAAGCTGTCAGGACAGCAATAGCAAACTTCACCAGGCTGTTCCGTAGCAAAGAGCTGAAGAGTAGTAGCACATGGTAGGCAAGACCCAGACTTTCACTGGTGGGATGTGCACTGAGGAGTGAATCCAAAAACTCTCTTCCACATCTCCAGAGCTCACTGCATGAGTGTCAGCAGGAACATCAGAAGTAAGCTGAGTCATTTTGGTGAGCTGAGAGCTCTGGTGCCACCGAGACCAGTGGAAATAGTGAAGCTACATCATTTACCTTTTAGTGGAAATAGTCTTCCACTTAGAGCTTCTCCTGGAGTTGCATCTCTAGCTTTGCAGGCAGCTTCTTGAACATGTTCCTTTGTCTATTACCATTTACTTATTCCTTTTGCATGTTTTCTCCAGGCAGTCTTCTATATATAAAATGTACCCCCTGATTTTGCTGCTCGAGATGTATTCTGCTGCATCTGTCATGAAGGTTCCAATTGATCACAGTATGATCGCTAAGTTTAATACACTGCACAATTAATTGAAGTACTTTAGTTTGAATGAATGTTGAAGACTTTGGCTCAGATCTTGAAAATGTTTGTAATCGGGGATCGTCCCATTCAATAGATCTTCCAGTATATGAGAGATCTGTATATGTAAATGCCTTGGGGGCAAGCCCCTTTGCATGTCAACTACAATAGGCTTCTTATATATGTTTTGGCCTGGATTGAGGTTATTTTCTCTGCTTATTGGCAGATGTGGATGAATTGACAGCTATAAAACGGGAACTGAATTACAGAATTTCTGTTCAATCCGAGAAGTTACTTCATCTTCTGAAGCTGAAAGACAGGCTTGTGCATAAAGTCCAGAAGAACTGCGACATTGTCACAGCTTGTTTACAGGCAGTTTCCCAGAAACGACGTAAGTGCTGTTCTGTGTGCATGTGTATTAGTGTAAGTAGTGTATTTCATTAACATGGGCAGTATTTCAATTAAGCCCTCGCCCTTGATTTAAAATCATGAGGCCAGACTGTGCTGTTTCTAACATGACTGGCTTCCAGTGGTGTCTGTGGCACCTGGCAAAGCACAGTTTGATTTAAGCTATTGACTAGGTAGGCTGCTGTAGCTACAGCTTTGTGTAGCTACAGATGGCAAATGCAACTGTCTTCTCAGCGTTTTGTTAGTAGTGCATGCAACTCCTTTCTATTGAGTTGATTCAAGATGAGGAGCGTTAGTATAAACAAACTTACTTTCCCCAAACATCTTTATCAGCACGTGTGTGTTTGGAGATTTCAAAGGGAACAGGTGGGAAAGGGGAGAAATGCTGTTCTTTAATTGTTTAGCCTTTTCTTCCAACACGGTGAAACCTTTTTATGAGGCTTGGCAAAATTGTCATCTAAAGGCATGCTGAAATGCTTTTATTAGTTCTGCTAAAATGAAAAAATGTAATGTTATGTGTCAAAATAAACAGAAAATATGCCTTCAGAGTGGACATGTGAAAATAACCTGTTTCCTGTCTTATTTTTTTATTAACATGCAGCGTGACAGGTACAGAAATGTTCAGGTACAGTAAATAAAGCATGGTCACTTCACGAAAATGCCTGGTAGGAGCTTTGAGGTGCATGTAAAATATTATTAAAAGAATGTTACTGTAGTGGCATGTGCTAACGTAACTTAGTTGTAGGTTGGTCTATTAATTTTTAAGCATTTATAAATGTTCCTTTGGTTGACTTAAAGCATAGCATGAAAGATCTTGGCTGACATGTACTACTTCAGGCATATTTCTTCTTCTCACCTGTTATTTTTCTTCATCAACATCAGCTTGATAATTGAGTCTTCAATATTAAGCATATGCTATAGTCTACTTTTAAATAAGAGTATTTCCATTTTGCATGCATTTAAGTATTTAGAGGGTTGACTGTACCTTCTGAAGGGTGAACATCCTGATCTCATTTGTATGGTTAGAAACTTTTTGACTCAAAGGGATGTGGGATTTCATCCTAAATATGAATGTGTTTTTACAATTTTCAGATACTTTTGTACTTGTGTTTTAAACATCATGCCCCTTTCCATTAATTTGCCAGTGATACTTGAGATAACAGCTGAAATGTTAAGGTAACAGTTTATTGTCTAATATCAGTCCATGGGCATGCAGATTTTCGAGGATTCTGTAGGTTTGTATATTACATCTCTTCAGGTTAGATATTTTTATTGCTAATACGATGTATTACCTAGTGTTAACTTTCACCTTGTGGCTCAGAAAATCCAGACTTGTGTATCCCAGGACAGCCGAAACTTAGTTATTTCTTGTGTTATGATCTGATCCAAAGCCACTGGAGTTTGTTGAATGACTTGCTATGGCTATATTTGCTTTGGAATAGGTGTAGAAGTTTCCAGTAGTTGTTCCTTTGAATTGTTAGGTGATCAACAGCTGTCCAAAGGCAGGCACAATTGGTTTTCTTCCCCCCAACCTTTAGTTCTTGCCTCTGTACTATCCTCCTGCATTGTAATAGGCAGGAACCACTGTGTGGTATGTGGGGAGCCAGACAGGAGAGCTGATCCATTTAAAGGTAATTCCTTTTTTCTTTTCCATAGCACTTTCCCATTTCCATTTTCTGTAGAGGGTAGCAGAAGTTGAGAGCATAGGAGAAGGTAATAGCTTAGACAAGCATGACAAGTGCAGTTGCTGAGTATGTAAAGTACTAAAATCTCAGCAAAATTGTTATGCTAAGAGTGAAAAGATCTACTTTTCTCCTGTCAACTTTGAAAAGAACAATTAATATGATGGAACATTAAAAAAAAATAAAAGTGCACCTCCCTCCTACCCCAAAATCACAGAATCACAGAATCACCAAGGTTGGAAAAGACCCACAAGATCATCCAGTCCAACCATCCACCTATCACCAATAGTTCTCACTAAACCATGTCCCTCAACACAATGTCTAAACGTTCCTTGAACACCTCCAGGGTCGGTGACTCCACCACCTCCCTGGGCAGCCCATTCCAGTGCCTGACCACTCTTTCAGAGTAGTAGTATTTCCTAACGTCCAGCCTGAATCTCCCCTGGTGCAGCTTGAAGCCATTCCCTCTAGTCCTATCACTAGTCACACGAGAGAAGAGGCTGACCCCCAGCTCACTACAACCTCCCTTCAGGTAGTTATAGAGAGCAATAGGGTCTCCCCTGAGCCTTCTCTTCTCTAGATTGAACAATCCCAGCTCCTTCAGCCGCTCCTCATAAGGCCTGTGCTCCAGCCCTTATGATGTGAGTATTTCTGCTGGCTAAAACCCTTGGAACATCATTTTCTGTAACTATCCCCTCATTTTTAAATGTTGAAAGCGTTATTAATTTGTGGAAGTTTTTGTTATTCCAGATTTTTCTGATGACATTGTACACTTGGAATATTATGTTACGTTCCTTAAAACTTTATAATGTGCTTTCATGTACATTATTATCGTTATAATATCTTGTAGTGCTAAAATCTTTCTCAAATAACTAAGGAGAAGTTGCTAAATATTTTTCTTCTTTAAATAATATTTTTGGTGACCAAGAAAAGAAGAATCTTTGACCTGTGGTGTCATTAATTCTGACATTGCAATGTATGTAATAATACAGTGATGCTTCAATTGATTTATGTAGAGTTTTGTGGTTTGTTAACACTGCTGTCACACACATTTTTTGTCCTGACGTAGTGAAATCTCTGTGTAGAGGTAGAAGATCAGTCAAATTAACCTTAAGATCACATCCAGGTGCTTAAATCTGGTTCAGTACAAAACTGAAGTTATATTAACACAAAGTTCGTTAATATTCTCTTGTATTTTTGATGAAGAAATATTTTCAAAAGAACCTTTCACAAGGAGTTTGTTTAGTGCTATGATACCTCTAATAACTTTAACTGTGTCTCGTATTGTCTTTAGAAAGGCTGTTAGTGTACTCTGTTGTTGTACTTAGAAACCAAGGTTGAAGATTGTTATTATTCTGTTGTTCAATATTGGCTCCGATACAGAATTCTCTAGGATGACAGTAAATATTTGCTTTCTGTTTTTCCCTTCCCTCCGCGTGCTTTGATTTAATGCAGAGCCAGCAGGGGGAGACAGCTTATTTTATTTCAGGCAGAGATTGAGGTGTATCTCTCTGGTTTTCATAGGTTGGTAGCTTTCATATCATTTCCTTAAACATGAAGTTAAGAGCTTCACAAATGGCAAACAAATGTACTTTACAAGGAAAGTATTAGATTTATATGGGAAGCAGTTGGAAAAATAGTGACAAATTATATCTTAATTAGAAATGAGATAGTTAATTCCGATGTGGCTGTGGAGGTTATTGAGAAGCTCCTGATCATGAGAGCTGAGTGTTTTGCAGTCTATAAATTCAGAGTTTTATGTATGTACTTACTAGCAATACTCTGATCTCTTTGAGTGCATCTTACCTCAATAGAAAGCCTGTGCAAACTGTTATTAACCTGGCCTCAGTGAGGTACCCTCTGTGTTCCCTGGGAGATGGCCAGGCTATGAACTATTTGCTGAGAGTGTGTTATTGTCACTCTACAATGAACTCTTCTTACAGGGTAGGAATCTCACTTAGAGGATACTGAGAAAGCCTTGTCTGAGACTGTAGTAGTATGAGTCAGTTAGTTGTGAGTTGTTCCTCACTTTAGTCTCTAAAATATGTATTAAAGAGGAGAGTGTTCTGTGTTAGAAATCAAAAATATTAATATTGCAATTTGCATTTGCAATTAAAAGATAGACTGTGTGCTTTCAGTGTTCATCTCCGACTCTTCTTTAGATTTCCAGTTGCAATTTGACTAATTTTAAGTTAGTCACAGTGGCTCCAATGTTTGAAGCCAGATGGATTTCCTTTCTTATAACAATAACGATTTAATTGATCTATCAAAAATACATTCCTCCTTTGATACAGTTAAAATGAGAGGTTTACTTCTTGTGGAGTCTCATTTCATGTCAATCATCCTCAAGTGACTATACCTCTACACCTAGTCGATGTTTGTGTACTTACATTACCAGTCTCAATCCTTCATGGACGTTAATGAATTTGATACTTTAAGAAATGCTGTGCTTGCTTCTTGTTTTTCCTAATGGATTGTTTTTAATTTAATTCTACTTCATCCTTTGCCCTTGGGAAGCTTTTTGGTGGGGAAGGAGAAATGGGAAAGAAACAGAAGAACGATCCTAAAGATGATTGTTTCCAGTTGTTCGTTAAATTGTTTCTAAGCATAGGCTGAATTTCCTTCACAGTCAGTTGCCCACTTAGAACAATATATATTTGCTACAATAAATAAATTGAATATTTTAATTGATTTTTAACTGTTGGGATTGTCAACAAACTGTTACCTGTGTGGTATAGAGTAAAGACGCTGTCTGCTACTTATGACTCAAGATGTGGAAGTGGGCTGAAGATTGATTAGCAAAGATTTCATAATCTGATCTATGTCCTGTGCTGGTTTGTAGAAAATGAAGTAATGGGACGGGAAAGGAGACAATCTGTATTTAAGGATGCTGGAGCTTGGCTTGTTGAGGTTGGTAGCTGTGAAAATCCTTAGAAGGATCTAATCATACTGGCGAATATGCTGCTACGAAATTAAATGGCACTTGATTATCACATTTCATTCATCTTTAGACAGCCAAGATTCTGTCAAATCTGAGAGCTTATTCTAGTGCAACAGAGGCCTGGTCTGAGAAGGATTACTCGTGGACAGCGTCAATGTCACTATGCACCAGGTCAGGGCAAAATGCTTCTGCAAGTAGTTGTGTGTCACATTTAGTATTTGCTAATGAACATTAGATTATGTATTCTCGATAACTGTTAGTGAGTCCGAGAGACAGAACAGTGAGTGTTCTCTTACACAATACCAGCAGTGTGGAACACTGAACAGGATGTTGATTGTTACAAGGACAGCAATTTTGATTTTTGAATACTATTGGGAGTTTGCTATCTTAGTATTGTATGCAGCTACTTAAACTATCAACACAAAAAAAGTGCTAGCTCTGTGTTAAATGGTGACAAATAATCAGAACCTGAATAATCCTGGGGACTTTTTAGGTAGTGAATTGCATGATTACTTCATTTCGATGAGAATATGGACAGTCAGCTGAATATGAGCCAGCAGTGTGGCCAGGTGGCCAAGAAGGCCAATGACATCCTGGCTTGTATCAGGAATGGTGTGGTGAGCAGGACTAGGGAAGTAATCCTGCCCCTGTACTCAGCACTGGTGAGGCCTCACCTCAAGTGCTGTATTCAGTTTTGGGCACCTCAATACAGAAAGAACATGGAGGTGCTGGAGCAGGTCCAAAGAAGGGCAACAAGGCTTGTGAAGGGTTTGGAAAATATGCCCTACGAGGAGCAACTGAAGGAACTGGGGCTGTTTGGTCTGGGGAAAAGGAGGCTGAGGGGAGACCTTATTGCTCTCTTCTAATATCTGAAAGATGCTTACAGTGAGAGTGGGGCTGGTCTCTTCTCACTGGTGACAGGTGACAGGACGAGGGGAAATGGCCTCAAGTTGCACCAGAGTAAGTTTAGGTTGGATATCAGGAAAAACTTCTTTACAGAAAGGGCTGTTAAGCACTGGAATAGGCTCCCCAGGGAGGTGGTTGAGTCACAGTCCCTGGATGTGTTTAAAAACCATTTGGATGTGGTGCTCAGGGACATGATTTAGCAGAGGGTTGTTAGAGTTAGGGTAGTATGGTTAGGCTGTGGTTGGACTTGATGATCTTTAAGGTCTTTTCCAACCTGAACAATTCTATGATTCTCTGATAATAGGATCTTGGAACTGGTGTTTGGTGAACTGCACAGCCAGGGTGCTAAAACTGAGGGAAGCAGTGCAAGGTGAAGCAGTCTAACTGAGCTGCAAATGAATATTATGATTCTATGAATATTCTGGTTCAGCGCTGTGCTGCTCCATTGCTTATCGTGGTATGTTTCTTATTCTAGAGAACTTTCAACTAAGTTACCAGACTTACCATGTATTTGTGTTGTTGATGGGATGTGCATACATAGTACAGATCTTTTGCAGAATTGAGGTAGGCAATGAATGTTGACATCTTTGATAGTTTGGTAATCAGCAGTGTTGGTAAACACTGTGGGGAAAGACTTCATTGTCTCTGGCCAATTCTTTAGGATGATCTGTGCTGGTGTGATCTGCAGAAGCCCTCGTCTGGCTAATTTGTAATAATTGGTAAAAAGCTGACTGCCATCTTCTAATGCTGATATTCTCCATTGTAAAAACAAAGCTGTAATGTGAGTTCTAGATTACAAGGAATCTGACTGGAATATTTGCCAGACTTAGCAAATTGTGACTGTACAGACTTGGCATCCCTTAGAAGGCCACTTTGGGGTTAATTTCAGTTTACTGACTCCTGAGATGAAGAAAAAGTTCTTTCCTTTTCTATTGCTGAAAAGGAAATCATCTTGTTGTTGTTTTTCTCTAAAAAGTGAGAGGATGGATTTACTCTCTGATTTGATCATATCACAACTTAAAAGTTCCCGTGGTCTGTGCATTTGCAGAATATCAAATTCAGAAGATGGCAAAAAATAATACTTAGTGCAGTACAGAATCTGGAATCCTCACCCTAGGGGAAATTCCACTTTTAGAATGCAGCACCAAAAAGTATCTTGTTCCAACATGAAATAAAACACCCACTCACAAAGTCAAATGCTTATGAAGCAAAATTCTGGAAGCTTACATTTTGAGCTGAAATGCTTTGTTGAGATTTTGACACTCCTTGCCTTTTCTCATTTCATGTTATGTAATGAGCCATTTTTTTAGACATTACAGCATTTAATTTAAAAAGAGTCAAAATGAAATTATGTTTTTAGCATTTAGAATTTTTTTTTTCCAAATATAGTATTCTGTCATGAAGGACTTTGCTCTTCACAAGCTTGCATTTTGTGGTAGTTTTCCATTAAAGTTTCCAACCATCTTTGTTATTACTGGGGATTTTCCTGGGAATATACATTCAGCCATCTCTGCAGTTCACTCTGGCTGCTCAGCACTGACGTTGCCAAGTTGGTTTAGAAGCTGAGCAGCTAACACTTATTCTTAAGCCATATGTTTTCCTTCTGTCTCTTTGGAGATTATATAGATCCTTACTTTTTCTGTATCTGATATTCCCTACTATGCCTCTTTGCCCCTGGCTCTCAATACTGAAATGTCTCGCCTGCATTGAAAATATGTCCCTGCTGACATATTATGATCGTGTGTTCTGTCATTGGCTAAAATTTGCACAGTTCTCAGAAATGACTTTTATTGTGGCCTCCTTCGGAGTTTAACTAAGAAAGCTGTCTTGACTGCTGCTTTGACTAGTGGCAGGTTACAAACCTTGGGAATCCGGTCAAGATCTAGGCATATACACTTTCAGGCACTTTGGATTGATGGTATATTGTGCCAGGCATGGTTTGGGAGTTACCAGCTTTCATGGTTTGGGAGATAACCAGCCTTCACCCGATGGAGTACACTGAGACCCGGTCAACCAACCATGATATCCCTTCTGTATAGACTGTGGGTCCTGCAAACTTTAGAGCCATATTTCTGCATGCTTTCTTCTCCCCATTTTGAATACTTGGGAAATGACAGACATCTGGAGTGGGGATAAAGCGATGTCAAATTGATCTGTGTGTACAGTGTCACATAGGTATAGTCTCATAGTCGATCTCTGCTGCCATCACCCTATAATAGTCACCACCCAAGTAGTGGTTGATGCTTTCACCATCTTACCTAGCTGCATTAAAATAGCTCTACAACATTTTTATGTGATGCAGAAACCTGATGGGTTGTTAACAGCTGAATGTGGCTACAATATATATTACCAGAATAAATACTACATTGCCTATTATAGATATGATGAGTGAATTCAGTGCAGCTTTCTGTAAACAATAATTTTGCTGCTGAATCTAGGCCCATTTTGCAATCAGAAGTGCAGGCTGCTCTGTATGTGAACACATAGATTGTAGGATCACTGACACATTCTTGTCATACAGTGTTTCTTACAGGATATGAATATTCTTTGTCACTGTGCTAGCAGTTGTGACAGCACAGAAAAGCTTGAGTTAGTGCTACACCTGAGAATGTATTTATTTTGTATATGCATACAAGTGAGGTTGACTCCTGCCTTTTCCATATTCTTCTGTGTAGCTGTAGCCCTGTTCCTGTTGCAAAGCGATAGCAGACCTCCTGGGATTAGTTTTGTGATGCACATAAAATTTTGAGTGCACTGAAATATGTTTTTCACAACAGCTGTGCCGTGAGAAGTTGATGTATTGGATAGTACTTGTTACATAAAATGCTTGCTGAGTATTAGAAATGTGGACTAATCTGATAGATTATTGCAGCTGAATTTCTTTTTTTGGATTCCTTGTCAAGTAATGCTCTGGTAGTAGCTATATATGAATTTGTCTGAACAAAGTGGTTCTCGAATCAGTGACATCTTATTTCTTCAGTACTGCTATAACTTTGAGAGGTGGTATTGGATCAGCTTGAACTAAGGAGATTATTCAGTCAGCTGAAGGAAGGATGCTGTTGTTTGCTGACAAGAAACAGTCAGAACTACCTGTTCTCCATCTGCAGGCCCTAGTCAGTCAGTTGTGACATTGGTAACAACTCTGCCAGACAACAGAGTTGTTCTCTCTGTGAGTTGAGATGAATACCTCATCTGTGGTGAAGTTTGATTGGCCTCACAGTTCCCTGAAGAACTGGAAAAGCAAGGTTTTTATTAAAGTCATGCTGGGTATGTTGTGGTTAAATGAGTTGAGATGCTGACTTCCGCACAGGATCATTGTGAAGCTGAGCTCATCCTGTTCCAACCCAGAGAGCCTGCCTGGGCAGGGGAATGCCAGGCAGGGGTGGGAGGAGTGGAGCGCGTGGCCTGGCCCAGCAAAGGGCTCAGCCCACAGCTCTGTGCAACACAGGCAACAGCAGAACTGAGAGTAGGCATGAGCTTTGTTGTGTCCAGGATATCTGGGATACTAGGAATTCACAGCTTTAAATGAGAATTTGAGAGGAAGCTGGCTGTACAACCAGTACTGCAAAAGGCCACGCGAGAGGGGGTGACGCATGCTGAGAGCACGTGATGGAGATAGCCAGCCTTTGTGTTTCATACCTCCTTTAGACACTTCTGGTCTGATCACAGATCTACTCTTACACCTGCAAGTAGTGAAAACACATGGCATTTATGGGAAACATTGATCATTCAAGATGTATGGGTTTGTTTGTATGTATGAGCTCACAGGATGGGTGACTGTGTCAGTTACCTAACTATAATACGAGTGATACGATCTTTAATCTTTTGCTGGAAATACCCTGAGAGAAAAAGCTGTGCAATCAGATTGTGTACATAGTCTTTCACACTTGTCTAGTTTAGCAGTACCTATTTTTTAATTCTTCTAGGGATTGTATTTTAGTGCTATCAGCCTTGCGGTCCTTCGTTCTTCTTTTTCCTAATGAAATGCTATTTATTTCTTTATTTTGGAGATTATTGAGAATTTTCAGGAAGGTTAAAGGAGCTTCGTTGAAAATGTTCAACAGAGTGCATAGCATTTAAGCTATATAGATGAATTTTATCTCTAAAGATCACACACAAAACGTTCTTTGGTTGAGTTAGTCTTTGAAGAAGAGATTTCCTGGATATTGAAGATCAAATGGAGGATAACAGCTGCTTGGGATAACTAGTGCTAGGAAAAGACTGATTTTTGAAGCATCAGACAGTGCTATCAGCTATGTTTCTGCAGTTCTGTGAGATAAGCTTGAATTTAAAAACATCTACAAGATGGTAGAAAAGTGGGCTGTGAATTTAGTCCTTTTAGATCAATACTCCTGGTTATAATTCTATGCAGCTCTGGAGGTTTCCTCAGATTTTAAAATGTTTTGCTCCTTGAAGTTAGTAATAAGCTGAATTTGACTTGCTGAGCAGTGAATGAGTGCTCTTCGCATACACTTGAAATTTGCCAAAGAAGTAAAGTCTGTTACATCTCCTAATTACATCATCTTACTGTAACACCTTTGTAGAAGAAGAAAGCATTATTAGTATTATTTGAAACTTTGTAAAATTTGAAACCTTTTGTTATGTTTTATTAGCAATTAAATCACTTAAAAGTTTAAATGCCTCTCTAAAATTGTAGCAATTTGGTACCAATCAATGTAATGCTTTCCTTGTCATCCATACAGTACATATTGCCAAAATACAAAGCATGTACAGTTTGTGGTTCTTGGGTTGCATTAGGCATCATTGATAGGTAGCAGTTTGGAGGATTTATTTTCAATATGTTACTGCTAGTTTCTTGCTTCAGCTAGTCATCACCAGCAGCAGTAGTGGGCCTTAGATCCTGAGGGAGAGAGAGTTATCCAGTGACACTGAAGGAAGTCAGAATGGGGAGGTAATCAGTACACATAGCTGATTTTGATTTTGATTTTTTTTTTAAGAGAATACTAATCTGAGGAATTAGTTCTAATATTTGTAGTAATACCTAGAGACAGCCCAATGAAGTCAGGAATTTAATGAGCTGGTCTCTGAATAAACAGATGGTGAGAGGCCCCCTGGAAAACAAATTTATAATAAGAGTGGGACACCCAAAGGCTGTCATGTTTGGAGGAGCAAAGTGAACTGTTGCTCCATCCAACTTGTTTGAATGCTTGATGCACTCTTTTTTTCAGGAAGTGGGAGGTGGTAGTTTGAAGTTCCTTTGCTTTATGTTAGTCACTTCCTTTTTTGACAGTTGCAGAAGTGCTCTGTGTGAAGCTATGGCCCGTGTAGTAGATGGAGAAGGGAATTATGTGGTCTGGAGGCTTGCAGTAGTTTCGTTTACGAACAAAATGTAATGGGAACATTTCAATTTCTTAGAGGACTAGTGGCATCTGCAAGCAGCAACTGATGTATATGCAATCAAAGGTCTTGAGTGCTGGTGGATGACTTCCATGCTGACCGATCAAGATTTGCGGTCCTACAAAATCCATTAGCTTCTGTTGGACTGAACAGCATTTTCCTCTCCAACCCCAGAAAGGGTTTTGTTTCCATTCCTCTGTAATGAAACTCCATCCATGGAGGCCATATGCTGTGAAATGGAGGATCCTTGCTAGGAAATAGGACTCTTATTGTTGGGCAGTCGGGGACAATGTGTCTTTTTGCTAAATATGTACAGAATACCTTGCACGTTTTGAGCTTGGTCTTTGATGGAAGTCCTTAGCATTACTGCAAATAAGAAATTATATCTAAAAACTTTTATATATAAACATGGTCCTCTCTCCACAGTGCTTCACAGCCCAAAGCAAAGGCATTTTTTGCTTAGTCTTTTTTCTAACCTAAGTGGTCACTTTACATTAAAAGATCTTTGGAAGTGTTCTTTTCATAGACAAATCTTTTATTGGAGACATATTGGTTTTGCTTTCATTAGTTTTGTTTGGAAGATTAAAATCTTGCTGTTTCTGAAATAGCAGTTGAAATCAATCAAGTTGGCCATTCACACTGTGATATTCAATTTCTATGTTAGATGCTAAGCAAATAATCAAATTCTAATAAGGCAAGAGCACCTCTGTTTGAGACCTGAGAGCCTGCAATATACTGAGACCTTTGTTCTGTAAATATTTAAACATGACTACAAATAAAAACTGTCAAAATAATAGTTTTTTGTATTCTTTTTACTGCATTGCATTAGTCTTTTCTCCTAATTTGGTGATTAGTTTTTTTAAATGATCATGTGACCTTTAAGTGGGATTCTGGGATATACTGTATGCTATGTATACTGTCCAAGGCATGTATTTGCTTTCCATCGTTTGGAAAGGTAAAGGAACATTTCTTAATTCTTACGTTTATCAGCAATATTTTTAGGTAGGCCTCTTCAGTGATTTTTCTTAGTGTGTCCTTATGAAAATAGTATTATGTTTCAGTAGAGGCAGATTATTTCTCTGACAAAACAGGCATTTGCTGTGACATTCCACTTAAAATGTTCTCCATATATATTTTATTGGGCATAAAGGCATTGCTGTGACTTTTATTCCACTGGCTAACATGAGACTTTATGCTGTTTACTACTGCAGTTAAAATGGGTTGTTACTGTAGCGATGCCTGCATGATGCATCTTTTACCTTGCTCATGAAATGCAAATATCTGCTTAATGTAACTGCATGTGATCTGCTTTACTGTTATAACCAGTGCATAAATGAGATGAGTGAAATAAATTGACTTTCGTTCCTTGCCTCGCAACGGATTTCTTTATTTCCTTCATCAGGACAATACTGGTCTCTGTGTTTCTCAAATGGCAGTGTTGACTTTAGAATGAATTCATGTAGTTGCACCTAATTAGGAAAAAATAAACTTGGATGCCTTTGTTCACAATTCCCCCTCCCTTTCCCTTGTAATTTCACAACATGAAAAGAAGATCCATATTGCTGACTTATCTATCACTTCTCTCTGATTAAGAGCCAGGTGGAAGCATTTGGGACACCAGTCGCATCCCAAACTCTTTTTGATGAGTACACTTAAGCCCTTTTAGAAGATGTGATACATACAAAGAGTTAACTGAAGACTTCAGTTTGAGATTGACACATTTACATTTTAGTATTGGTGCATAGGTGTTTACATGTGTGCTCGGTGCTTCTGCTTCTCTTAAAGTCTTCAAAGATACAGTTATCATCTTGCTTTCATTGCTTTAACATACAAAGCTCTTTGCAACCTACTCTTCTGTATTGTCACTTATTAGTCATTTCCTGTTCAGTGTTCAAGGTTCTGTGATGCCTCCTGCCTTCATCCTTCATTTAGCATTATAGAACAAGCACCACCCTGTGCTGGTCTTTTCTTGTAGGTGTTTATCCATGTTGAAGTTGATTAAAATGTAATCCCTCAGCCCTTTTATTGACCTCATGCCACCTTGTTGTCCTCCTTCAGGTGTTTCCCTTGTTACTCATTTCTACCATGAAGCCTACAGAAACGCAATAGCACCTCTTATATTCTGACTACTGCTACTATCCATCATGCTTATTGTCTCTCTGTACTGTGCTACTGTGTTTTCTTTTATTCCTTTCTTTTAAAGCAGGCAGACTGTTTTGCTGTGGTTGTGCAGCACCTACTCCAATACAATGCTGCAGACCAGAATTAGAATTTATGGGCACTGTGGTGAGTAGCAATAGCTTTACAGAGTATCAGGCTTACTCAGCTGTGCAAGTTTGTTGCCCCCTATTACTGGCCTAATAAGGGGAATTAACTTACCACTGTCGTGTCCTGCAGTGGTATATTTAAAACCTTTTTTGTTTCCCACAAGGCCAATTCTTAGTTAAATCTCTGCCTTGTCCTTTCAATGCAGCCGTGAAACACTATGTTAAGGCAAAGGTTTCCAAATCACATCAAGGTTTGTAACATTAGATTATCCTTTTTTTTTTTTTTTTT
>JACDJE010000065.1:1087318-1142558 GCA_016647715.1 Pavo muticus
TTTTTTTTTTATTGAACAAAAATTATAATTTTCTGATTTTAGGAAATATGAATTCTTTAAAATGAACAGACATGAGCGACCATCCCTGAATGTTCTGTGGCTCACTCCCTGAGCTCCTTGCCTCTCCTCTGTAACAAAAACATCAAATCATTTGATTTGGAGAATATTTCTGCCTGGCAACTGAGAACAAATAAGGGGCCACAGACTTCATGGCTTCATGAAGTAATATTGTAGTTATAGTACATGGCCTGACCAAGAGGCTCCTTGTCATGCTGCAGAAGGGCTTAGCCACCGTAGTCTAGTCTAGTTTTACCACACGATGTTAGTCTATTTTCTGGTAATTTCACACCTGTCCTGATCGTCAGCTTTGCTTTGGTAAACTCATGGATTTGAGGCACTTGCCTGTGTTTCTTGTTACATTTTTCTTTAAAAAGATTTTAAGACAAAGAGATAAGTTGTTACTGAGATCTTTGTCTTAGAAAATTGTGGAGAGATTAAGATGTGGCTGTTGGGTTGGAAATGAATACATGATTATTTTGGAAGAGTATTGCTTCTTTGATACCAGGCAATGTTAGATAACATGTCAGCTGTTACCTTAACAAAAGGAGTTCTTGATCACAATGTCTTTTTGTGTGTAGTAGGCTTCTCTGATACTTACCACGAAATTGCTAGGGAATGAGAATCCCTTTTTCACATCTACAGCAAATGTGATATGATTTCATCTTAGTAGGTTACTAGCATTGTTGCACTGTTCTGAATTATTATGAAAAGATTTATGTATTAGGAGTCCCTGCTGAGTGCCATAGATTTAAGGGGTAGAATACTAATAAACACTTGCTTCCAGGAATATCTGTTAATACTTGAATATTTTTCAAGACATTTGTATTATGCTTTGAATCTTCTATTTTTCTAAATCTGACAATCATGTCTTTTAAATCTAAAGCACAGAAACCAAAGCCTCAGTCTCCAGGTCTCAATAATGCAATACTACATGTTACTTTTGTGTGTGTGTGCGTGTGTGAATTTTCTTTTTTACCTCTGCCCTACCAATAAATAAATAAATAAATAACAATTTAAAAAAAAAAAAAAAGGCAGCCTTCTGGGAGAAGGCTTTGCCTCTCTGTATTTTGTCTTTATATATAGGCATTAAGGTTTTTAAGTTGCTTATTGCCACATTTTAATTTACTTATCTCTGTTTGCACATGGCAGTATGCAAATGCTGAAAGACATTTAATATTCCAGAGCTAGCAGATGCCACTACAGTTTAGGCTTTTGCAGACTCACAGGCTTAGTCCTTCAAAGCACTGAGTATTACTGGTGAGTTGATTAGCATGGATTTTATTTACATAAAACCTGGTAAATTAGTGGGTTGTTTTTTTTTAAGACTATTAAATTACGTAAAAATGTTTTTAAGACTATTAAATTATGTAAAAATGTTAGGATTGATATTCTAGGAAAACTGTGAGCTATATGTAACACTAAAGTATGGAGCAATGCATGACGTTAAGTTATGGAGGGAAAACAAAGGCTTCATTCTGTATGTCAGAAGGTTCAATAGCTTGGGTACGGTGCGGCGCGGCTCTGTTCAGCACCGGAGCTCTGGACAGCGGCATTGGAAGGACCGCGGACTGGTGGAGCCGAACTGAGCAATGCAGAGCAGAGTACGGGTGTTACTGTTCTTCATGTCGTGGCAGAGTAGGTGCCATACTTCAGGGTCCAGCGTAGGCCAAATTCGAGATCCTAATATTTCGTGTAATATTGTACTTCAAGTCATATCTGCTAATATTCTGTATAACAACTTTCATAATCTTCTCCTATGGATGATATAAAGGTTCATGTGGTAGTTTGCAATGTCCTGGTACGGTTTTAAAAATAACGAGCTACGTGATTTTTAGTGAAATGAATCGTGCTGAACTAAAACATTAGTTTGAAGAGGACACGTCATTTAAAAAACGTTTTGTCTGTGTGCTTTTTAACGTATGCCTTGAATCCCCTGTGAAGACAATAAATCACAGAAACGGGTTAAAATATGATTATTCAAACACAGGTAGTTGAAGTTCTGTGATCTTATTTGAACTAGTTTTACTTCTAAGCTAAATGAAAATTATGTTCATAACTATTTTTCCTTTTTGTTTCTAGGAGTTGATACAAAACTGAAATTTACTCTTGAGCCGTCTTTAGGTCAAAATGGTTTTCAGCAGGTAATTTGATTAATTATTATCTGGGCTTATGGAGTACTGGGCTCACCTCAGTTAAAGTACTTGCCCTAGTTTAAAAATGCATCTGTCATCATATCAGCATATTATTTGCTATTGCATGAAGAACTGTTCCATTATTATTTGGAAGGTGCAGTAGGTTTTCTTTCTTTCTTTCTTTCTTTCTTTTTTTTTTTCCCAGAGATCTCTTACATCTTTGCATCCTATAATATTATAGTGTTGTTATATCATTCAGTAATTAATCTGTATTTTCCCTATAAATTGATTAAACAGTTGAACTCTGAGAAGTGTACAGTAAAATGAAATGAATGTGTATGTCTGCAGTATTGTAGATGTTGCCACATTTTTGCATTAAGCTAATGGTGAATTTTTACCTGGATTTTTATTTTTTGTTTTTATTTTATTTTATTTTATTTTTTTGCTTTTAGTGGCATGATGCACTCAAAGCAGTGGCCAGGTTGCCGACAGGCATACCAAAAGAATGGCGGCGAAAGGTAGGTAGACCTGTATGCAGTGTTCAACACCTCACCTTTGAGTTTCACATGAAAGATGAACAAGATGAACAACATCACTATTGCTAACGTTTCTCAACACTGGAAATTTTCAGTGTGAATTTTACTGAGTTTACCTTCTTAAGTGGTAACTTCATGTAGCAGCTGGAAAGACTGAGGAAACAGGTAAAGATGGTATTTACACCAGTCAGGTTCTTTCTGCTTGAGGCTCAGGAATCTTACTGCAGCGCAGGTGATATTGTTTCAATTTGTCAGTCCCAAGGAACTGAATTGGTGAAGCTGCCTCAGCAGCTGAAGATCAACTAAAAGTAGAGCAAATCTCTTGTGTAGGCTGTCATGCTTATGAAGGTGAAGTTAGACGCTAGTGCTGGAAAGAATGTTCTTGGATACGTTTGATGGGATAAAGGCAGGTCCCTTAAATAGGGAAGTTCAGAGTCAGGAGTGATGTGGAATGGTAGAGTACACCATTGCAGGGAAATTGCACTCAGTGGTGTAGAAAAGGGCCCGGTGGGATTATGCTCAACTTGTTTTATTGCTTTCTTCAGCAGAATTTGAACTTCCCTAGCCTACAAAGACATGTGTATGTATTCACTTTCTTAAAAACTAAATGAAGCGTAGAATCTCAGCTTTAAAAATGTAGTTTTACTCAACAGACTATTTTTGAAGCTTTTTAAAATACATATCTGGTTCCATATATTTTTGATGCATCAGATAATTTTCTTCCTCTTCCCTGTTTTCTTCTTGCTATATTTCCAAATTGTAAAATGGGGAAGGAAACAAGACTGTAAGTGGTATTGTTATCCTAACACCACTGCCATTCTACTTTTAATCTGCAGCTCCAGTGTATAATTATATCACCTTAATAACCTTTTTGTTTCCTGAAAAGTTCTCCTCCCACACTTCAATAAACCTTCTAGAACTGCCATTTCAGGTTTTTTTTTTTTTTTTTTTTTTTTTTTTTTTTTTTTTTTCGTGGTGCACTGAATCACATAATGGCTGAGGTAGATAGGGATCTTTGGAGGTCATTTAGTCCAACCACCTCCTCAAGGGCTACCTAGAATAGGTTGCCCAGGACCATGTCCTGACAGCTTTTGAATAGCTCCAGAGATGGAGACTCCACGACCTCTGTACATCCTGTGCTTTTCACTGCTATTCCTTGGTTTTCCAGTGATACTGATACCAAAATTACAGAAACATTTGATGTTTTGGCAGCATGCTGATTGCTTCCTTTGCTGACAGTGGAAGGGGCAGAGTGACATCTGCATTACTGCTACAGCACGTGACATCTGTTGTCCAGAGCTGGCAGAGACAGACAGTCCAGTCAAACAACATCAGTAAGAAATTATCAGTGCCAAATGCTGCTGGGAAGTGGAGAAACATTAATCTTCTACATGGGTGGCTTTTCGAAAGTGTGGGATGGCTTGTTTAAATGCAGAAAATCTGAGATTCTGTGAGCTGTCTACAAATTCCTTCACCATGCAATTATCTAAGTGTTTATATCTGTGGGAGGTGTTTGAATTACTTTTGTCACTTGAGGGAGTTAACAGCTGGTATAAAACTTGACCCATTTTCTTTAACGCTTTCTTTCAGTTTCCTGAAAATAAAAATCCTTTATTGTTACTTGTTGCCATCGTATGATCTGTCATGTATATTTATGGTTCAAGAACTTCTCAAATGTTTAACGAAGGTCCGTAATTTGTCTGAAGTACACATACATACTCTATTTTGGTAATTAACAGGTTTTTAAAAGTGGGCAATGTCTGTTTTCAGTACTCCCTGTTGTGCCAATAGTTTAGGAAGTCTTTTTTTTTTTTTTTTGAAGATTAACTTATATTGATCCAAGTAATACTTCTTCAGATTAGTCCCAAATGGTTCCTACTGGGAGCTGCTCCTTCTGGAAAGTTGAGATCTCCAGGAGAGGGAGCACTGCTGGACTTCCCATGTGGTGTTTCCAGGAGATGGATCCATGGTGGAGTTAGAGGACAGCCTGCAGCTGTTTTATCCTTTATAGAATCCTTGCTGGTTATGAGATTAGGAAAGCTGGTATGACCAGTAGGTGGGCTTCCACTTGGGAGGGCTCTTGGTTTCTGACAATGGACTTGCAACTTTGTAAACAGTTCATAGGTTTGGATACTTAATACCGTTTCGCTCCTTTCTGCTTTAGGGAGCAAAGTATTACTTTAATTGTGCAAAAAATTGTTTTAAATATAGTTTTTTTCTGTATACATCAAGTCTAACAGCAGATTGCAGCTGGCTGAAGCTGGTCAGGTTCATCTCATGGTGCTTATAGAAACTGCTCGTATTTTATCTGAGAAATAATGCATTTTGTTGACTTCCTAGGTTTGGCTGACTCTTGCTGATCAGTACTTGCATAGTATAGCCATTGACTGGGATAAAACAATGCGTTTCACATTCAACGAAAGAAGTAATCCTGATGATGACTCTATGGGCATCCAGATAGTAAAGGTAGACAACTTACTGTTATTTTATTGTACTTTTTAAATGAAAAGCAATTATATACATTTAAGATAGAGTTTGAATGTATTTTGTTCTTTCCAATACATGTGGGAAAAATCCCCTTTGATCCACACAAATTATTTCCTCTGCTTCCTTGGTCCTTCTTTTGCACTGATCTGGTTAGCATTAACTGAAGGAAAAAGAAAAAAAAGCTACTACTGAAACTTTTTTCCTCAATTGCTATTAAAAAATTAATTAAGAGACATACTAGACTAATGGAGACGGTTGTAAGGTTTTGTTCCTACAATACAGATTTTGAAAATAAACACAAATACTTACAGGGGTTAAACAGTATTGTGTTTTATAGTAAAGGAATTGAGCATCTTTCTATGTACATTTCTCAGCTGGTTGTTAATTTATATATAAAACAAAGGGCATTTTTGAGGGAGAGCTTAACTGATTTATATTGCTGTGGTGATGTAGATGTTGGTGTGTTTACCTAGGAGATGTTCTTTATTTTCTATAATCATCTTAATTAAAGGACATGGAACAAAGTACCTTGTGTTCTGGTTATTACAATTGTCATCTGTACTTGGTACTATAAGGTTTTAGATCTTACTCATGAAACACGAAAAACTGCCGTGCATTTTGCCATTCACAAATAATTTAAATTAAGTTCTCAAGGACGCTTTCTTTTGTTTTTGTTTTGAAAACTTAGTTGGCTGGAATTTATTTTATATTCTGATTTAAAGAAAAGCAGTTCCTCTTGTTTTGTTTGGTCATTTTAAAAATTGGATTTTGTCTGTATTTGTTTCCTAGCACAAATTACCACTTCACAGATTTAACGGTAATGTCAGGCACATCCCAGTCAGAAATTGGAATGGTTTCTAGAACAAACGTCTTGAAGTGGAAGTCCTTGGCGGAAGCTTGCTAGAAATTTTGCATCTAGCTTCAAACCTTGAAATTGCTGCTGCTAGTGTCAGTTGCACACAAGCATCTACTCTAATCCTTTGTTCCATATTGTGCAATATTACCAAATTATGATATTCTGCTCAGCCAATTCACATTGTAGTGGTTGCCCCATGTAATGAAAGTGATTTTGAGATAGAAAAAAAAATGATTTTCCCATGTGCCTTTGTTTAATATGCAGAGAATACATTTTTCTGACGTCTTTGAAAATCCTTAAAACCATGAGAAAACACCATTCTGTGGAGGAAGATTTAAAAAGGAATTACAGAGCTGATATATTTTGCCTCTTTGAAACATAGATATCTTCTGATATTTTCTGTGACAACTTCCTGTGAGCATTTTCTAGATAACTTATTTACTTGTGACCCTACTGAAGAGAAATAGGTTGAGCAAGCTAAAGGTTTACAGATTAAAAAAGAAACAAGCTCATCAACTTCAGGAGCATGTGTTCGGAGGGTGGACGTGAAGGGAAAACTGGGGCAGGCAGGAAAACTAACGGGAGGAGGGAAATAAACATCTTTTTTTTTGGTCTGTTCTTTCCTTCTTTATCTTTTTATCCTTTAAAGGACCTTCACCGGACCGGTTGCAGTTCTTACTGTGGCCAGGAGGCGGAGCAAGATCGAGTGGTGTTAAAACGAGTTTTGCTGGCTTATGCCAGGTGGAATAAATCTGTTGGCTATTGTCAGGGCTTTAACATACTAGCTGCACTCATTCTGGAAGTGATGGAAGGCAACGAGGGAGATGCGTTGAAAGTGAGTAGAAACTTTTGTTGCAATGCTGAGGATTGCTTTTCTTAGTGAACTTAAGAATAAATGAATGTATGAGCTTTGTAGACAGCCGAAAAGAGCAAGACTTGAAGATTGATTTTTATCTGTGGATTGTTTATTATTTTGTCTGAGCTAAAGGTGGACAGTTTGAATGTAATTACTGTTTAAAAAAACCCAAACTATATTCAAAAAACAAATGAGAGCTTGACCATAAATAAATAAAAGATGATGTTGCTACTGACTTTACACAAACCCTGTGTTTAGCTAAAACTTCCAGTTTCTGTTATCAACCTCTTACAGCAGCTAAGAAACCTGCTGCATTTTAAAGCTACTTGTAGAAACACACAAAATAAACATGTAAAATGAAAATAAATAGCCCAGACAGTAGGTTGAAAGCTACATTAACCATTACAATGTTTTATTTATTAGACTTTTTCTATTCCATTCTAGACCATTCTAGAGAGCTACTTATAATAGTAAGAAAATACTACATTTAATTTGTCAGTGTAAAATTTCCTCTGAATAACTTGTGCTAAAAATTTATTCAGTACTTTCAGCTACTATTTTCCATTTATCTTATACAGTCCAGAAGTTCCTAGGACACATTATAATAGTACAGGAAACATAATAGCCCTATTTTATGATTATGATTTTCAAATTGATTGTTTGGAACTCTGTGTTATTTTTGTGTCATCTCTTACCATGAGCTGTGTCAGGCTCCTTTTGCTGAAGAAGCAATGGAGTGGCACTAGAGGGCCCTGAAGAGGTAAATCACTGAAGTGTGTTAGCACTATAAAATGAGTCTTATCTGGCAAAAATGAGAATGGAAAACAAAGTTATTTCTTCTCCATGTTCAGTACATGTGCTTTGTAAGGCTGGAATTTCCCAAGAAGGAGAAGGGGTTCAGCGTGAAAGGTGCAGCTTTTGTCATTTTAAATTGTAGGATAAGCTGAAGAGGAAAGATACCTGTTTGCAAGAAGACATGAGAGAGAAAGAGTGGCTCTGGAGGGGGTTTGGGAGTTAGCAAGGATTGAGAACTCTCTAGTGAGGTAGTGAGTAATGGAGAGTTGAAGCAGATGGTGTGACCACATGCAGACTCTCTTGATGCAGTTGGTAGAGCAGGCATTGAAATAGTCAAAGATCCTGAAGCTCAGAGTCTTCTGCTGGGCTGCTGATATACAGAAGTTAATTTATATTTCTTTGTTCCATTTGTTCAGTCTCAGAAGCTCAACAGCATCCAGTTAATGCATTTTTACCCGTGTCGTTGAGCTATCTTGAAACATATGTCTCTTTAAACTGTCTCATGCTGCTTACTTTAGCACCTCTTAAAATGACAAGATGAAGTGCAGCATGCACTAACACATCACAGTGAGATGTGTGAGGGATGTTTTAAAAGAACATTATCTTGCATTTTGGAGAAGCAAAAGAAGATTCTTTAGAAGATGAGTGTTCTAGTTGTGACACTTAGCAATCAGAAAAGGGATAATGGAACTTCTCAGCAATTTGGAAAATCTCATAAACACCTCTAGCATCAAAAGTGCAAAAAGTTTCTTTTGATTTGAGTAATGCTTCCAATTTGGGCATAGCTTACCATGAAATTGATTTCAGTCATTAATGGTTCATAAAATCTGAGCAGCTTCAAGAGGCTGACTTAGCCTTTGCATCTGGATTGCTTGTGGTAACTTAGAGTACCTGTGGATGCCTAAAATGATGTTTACTCCCCATTTTAATGGAGATGCCAGAGGCATGTATTGACACTGGCTCTAACCTGTAGTTTCGTGAACAGAATTTAGAATTTTATCTTTCTTTTCTGTTATTGAGATTTATTTTCTAGGAGTAAATCCTACGTGATTACATTTATCTTCTTACAGATCATGATTTACCTAATTGATAAGGTGCTTCCTGATAGTTATTTTGTCAATAATCTCCGTGCTCTCTCTGTGGATATGGCTGTTTTCCGAGATCTTTTACGAATGAACCTTCCTGAACTGTCCCAACACTTAGACACCCTGCAAAGAGCTGCTAACAGAGAAAGTGGAGGTAGGTTCAACAGAAAATGCTACTAACTTCCTTCTTGATATTGTTTCATTTGAGCACAGGTCTGAAAACAGTCTTTGAAGTGTTTTCATGAATATATGACTCAGAAAATATGCATTTTACATTGTTGGAAGTGAAAGATGATCGTTTCCATTATTGATATGCTTAAAATATATTGTCAGTTCTCTCAGGAAAGATGAGGGAAATCATTTGGTCCCACAGTTAACTGTGAACACAATGTAAACATGTTGACAGGGATGTAAAGTGTGTGGAGTGCCACCACTGTAATGTACAGCTTAGTACAAAAAATAGTTGGAAAAAGTGTTTCTTTCCTTAACATGATATGTGTCTAACCACTTGCTGCTTTTAGCTGCTAGAATTTACAGAGCTGTTCTGAGAAGAGTTGTAATGCAAGAGCAAATGGCAACTGGTTAATATGTCTTCACCTGAATGCTTAGCAATATGCAGATACAAAACTGAGCTACTTCCTGGAAACTGGCTTTTCACTGCGACTTTTTTGTTGTATAGCATTTCCTCCAGACAATTTTTTTTTTTTTTTAAATCAAAATACAGCTGTTTCATTTATGAGAGGTTCCTCCTCACCCCCATCCCCCATCTGGAAGCTAAGTGCACCCAGGTTTCATCTTTTCTAAAATGTACAACCATGCTACATATAAATAAACTCATGACAGTGCAGACTGTATGAAAACTAAGAAAGTGTATCAAGTAAGCATTTGCTATTTGGAAGTATTTTCACAGACAGCAGCCTCTGTGGATCATGGACTTCATGATGCACAAATTGTTCTCTGAGAATAATGAGAAAATAAAACTACAGGTTTGTCAGGCTACTAAATCCTGTAGGAAGCTGTTAACAAGCCAAAAGGAAAGCTGAATGTGTTAACAGTTTCTTCTTCTAAGCTGTCAGTCTTCAGGACCGAAGACTGCTTATGTCATTAGTTTCTGCAGAAATACAACCGCATTTTTTTTAATAGAAGGCTTTTAGCTTATGTCATTATAGAGAAGGAAAAGCAATCTTTCTGATGTTAAGAAAAGATGTTTAGTGGTGATTTTCAAAGCAGATGGTGCTGCTTAGAGCTTTTGGCAATACAGCAGAATGAATGGTGAATATATATGTCATTTTTTTTTCATTTTTCTCAGCTTCTCTTTAGCTCTATGCTAAGAAACTCTTGCCCAGTAACAGGGATTATGGAATGACAGGTGAATTTCAGTATGCAATTCATACATCATGTAAAACAATGGTAATTGCAAAGGACTTAAAGCATTTATATTGTTTTATTTCAGGAGGCTATGAACCCCCTCTTACAAATGTCTTCACGATGCAATGGTTTCTGACCCTCTTTGCCACTTGCCTGCCTAACCATACAGTTCTGAAGATCTGGGATTCAGTATTCTTTGAAGGCTCTGAAATTATACTGAGAGTAGCTCTGGCTATCTGGGCAAAACTAGGAGAGTAAGTGGTCGTGTTAGTCTGATTTTTCTTTTGCTTTGATCAATGTAAATAATTTATATGCTGTTCTGAAGAGCATGTTCTCAGTTCTAATCAAGATGCAGTCTTCCGGGAGAATGTACATCTTTTTCAAAGCAGAAGCAGTGTTCCTCTCTGGCTTCTCCAAGAAACTGTGTACTAGAGAATATTGTCACGATGTCAAAAGAATGGGCACGATAATGAACAGAGCCTTCTTGCAGCAAATGTCTCCTGCTGTTTGTATTGTGTACATATAATGTCTTTATGGTATGCTGAGGTATTAGTTGGACTTCCCAGAGCATAGACGCCAGAGGGAGTTAGTAAACATTCTGGGAAAAAAAGGTACAGAGCAATGTGAGGATGACTAGCTGATTTAGTCCTACTTTGTCTGAAGCTGGAGATGCTGATCTTCATTTTTTCACTTAAGCCCATTGGCTACGTGTAAGAAAACAGCTGAGGGTTACCAAAAGAATCATTTTGTGTAACAGGGTTCTTCTCTGTTAATGCCTGCAAACACATTTTCTTGAGATTCTCTGCTTTTAAGCACGCTCTAGCCAAATTGCCATTATTGTTAATTTGTATTTCTATTAACTATTATTATCTGTTCATTTCTATCACTGTTAATCCACTACTTAGGATGAAATACAAAAGATTAGTTCTAAACAGAATCTGTTGTTATGGCAAATGTTTGCATTCCAAAGAGCATACAGTGCTCCTGGAGAAATGAGTGTCTTGTCACTGACTTCAGCAGGCAGCGTGAACTCTTACAGGACAAGCAGATGCTAGTTCAACTGAAAACTTTTTTCATCAATTGCATCAGTTTTTCTTGTGATGTTTATCAACACTTCCTTTTTTCTCCCTTCAGACTGAACCACTGAGGTTTATGTCCATCTCTGTACTTGGATGTTAGATTTGTTTTTTCTTCTTTTGGAATATATTAACACTGTAGGCTACTAGCATTGCAGGGGGATGTTTAATACAACTCATCTTTAATCAAAAGTGTAATTAGCATAATAACTACCCAAGATGTTTCTTTTGATCTGTTCATGAAAGAAACATTTACAAATAATTTGCATTAGGATTAGGCTGTATGTAGTCCCGTTGTGCTTTATTACTTAGTACCATACCTTTAGATAAAAGGTGGGGTGGTTCTCTATGTACTTACCAGCTGTAGCTACAAATGTTCCAACTCATAACATGATAAAAAAATAAAAGGAAGTCATTGCTTTGAAGATTTTTAGCATAAAATGTAATCAAAAAAAAAATTAAACGCACTTTATAAAAAATGAAAGGAGCAGGATGAGGAAACCACCTATAAGAATATGGCCAAAAGAATAACCTAACCATATTTTATACCTTAAACTATTGTATGTGGGGAATTGGAGTGTGGTCTCAGGACAGTTTTTGGGGCACTTAACAGAAAAAGAGCAGTGGAGTGATAATGAGAGCTACAGAAGAAGGTGGGTCACAGAAGCTGAACAAGCCCTGACATTCAGTAAGTTTGTGATTTATCGTGTCAAATAAGATGAGCAGGTAAAGATGAGGCAGTGTAGTTTTGCTGGGAGAGGAACATGATTTTGTTCTTCCTTGCTAAAAGTAGAATGGGGAATTGAAAAAGTGGGACCAGTGACAATAGTCATAGTCTCATAGTCTTCACACTTTTCACAACTATTTTTCTAGACGTGAAAATGGGGTGAGAAGTTCTTAAAACTTCTCTTAAAAGGTTCAGCCACACTTCTATTTTGGTGGAAAGAGACTTAAGGAATGGCCAATTTATAAATAAGGGCAGCAAAGAAAGTATGTGGAAGCCACAAGAAGTTGAAATTGTTAGTAAAGACAAGCAGTAAGTTTGTGGTAATTGCCTACGTACCCATTATTTCTATCATTTTTCACTACTTAATCATTCTTTTAGCTAACATAAATGAAGACTTTGGTACCAGCTAAACTGTTCAATGATTGTTCCCTAACATAAACCCCCCCCAAGACAGGGGAAGATTCCCTAAGATCAAGGGAAGCTGCTTCTTCTAATCCTTATGAAAGAAGGACTGTATGTTTTGTTTTTTATCATCCCAGCAGCTGTATTCTACATGGGAGACTACAGTATGTTCAGTTCTTTGAGTGTTCCAAGTAACAAACAGATAATACATATGATTTGTAAAAACAAATATGTTATGCCTTTAGGATAGCTCTCATAATTGATATGAAGAAAAAAAAATAGGGTGAAAACAGTAAAGCTTCTTGTAATCAAAGCAGAAACTTGTACTGTGAGTGTACAAATAAGCAGAAATGACCTGGAGCTGCTTGTTGAGTGAACAGGAAGGAGAAAGTTTTACTATTGTGAAAGATCAAATGAATTAATGCCTTTCAAAGGAGAAGGTATTCTGAGAAAACTCAACTGTTGCAGTGGCTGACTCAGGAGAGCGTCCATCACCTGGAATGGGAGATGAATTGGCAAATGCTCAATAGTCACATTATCCAGATGGAGATTTCCTCATTTTTGTCCATTTGGGGTCTAGGCACAGTAGAAAAATCCTGTTCTGCCACAAACAGTGATTCAACAAAAAAATTATGACCCATCTTTCTGTAGTTAGGAGACAGGATCCTAAGGCCACCTGCTTCTCCCAATCTACTAAGAGCCATAGGAAAAACACCAGCAGATGACTAGAAATGTCTAGTGCTGGAAGCTTTCTGTCTGTACCTGTTTTTTTTCATCAGTGTTTTCAGACACTTCCAATTCAGCAGATTTAATTTGAATTGACATGAGCACGTAAAATCCTGAACTTTGAAATGCAGTATGGAGAAGGCCATGAAAGAAGGATATATCTCTGTCTACCTTTACACATTTCTGGATTTTGTTGTTGTGAATTTGCTTTTCTGCATCGCAGCTACATGGAAAGAATCACAGGTCTTTTAAACATCGAAGAGTAGGTTTAGATAAAGCAGTTAGTTCTCTCAGTTCTGGTGAAATCCAGAGAAGAAACACTGTTTCTTCAGCCTGTATTTTAAAATCTCTTTTCAAATTCACGATGTAAGTTGGATAAATAAATAGCACATTCAATATATTTCCTTGAAATAATGATCTTAGCGCAAGTGATTTTTAGACTATGTTTTTTTTTTTTTCTAACTGAAGATCCATTCTGTTTCTGAAGGTATCAGAGCTAGTGATTTGGTGCAGCAAATGACTGGTGATTTATTTCCTTGCAGGATATTTTTAGGAAGGAAATATTTACTTGTGTTTAGCTCTTAGACACTCAAGTAACATTAAGAAAATATGGGTTACTTTTATTTTCTTCCAGACTTTGCAGAATTTCATGAGTCTTTCCAACCTATAAACTTCTCATTTACAAGATGAAGATAGTATTTATTTTCCCCTTGAAGGCGACGTGAAGTTAAAGTTATTTTTACATAACATTGATATCTTTGAATGGAAATTGTTGCAAGGGCAAAGGAACGATTAGGTTTATCTATCTAATCAGTGGTTCATCATTCTGTTTTGTGTCTCTGTCTCTGTCTTTAATGGTATGCTGTTTGGAGGTCAGACAGGGGTTCTTAGAAGAACTGGTGGGGATGAGATTAATTTTTAATTCTTAGAGGTCTGAAGAGGAGGCCTTGAAAGTTTAAAAGCTTTTCTAATTGGATCAGGCCAGTCTAACCCTTAATCAAACTACTATATAATGGCTTTGTAATATAGTCAGTTAAACTGACCAACATGTAGGCGTATATGTACGAGATAATCACCCCAGTCCTGTTTTCACGCAAGCAAGCAGAACGTTACAAGATTAGCTTAGCAAGAGGCACTCTTATTTTTGATCTGATGGATAAGGGCTCAGGATTTATTATTTCTCAAGTTTTAGAACTGAAAGAAGCAGAGTGAATAACCTGTCTGTATATGCATGAATGTGTATAGCCTAGGCAGACACGATATAGTGATGTGCAGTTTTATTATTTGGAAGTGCAGGGGGGATTGCAATAAATGTAAGAATTAAGGTAACTAATGGAAGTGCATGTTTTATGATTACAGAAAGCTCAGTTTGGGTTTGGAGGCAAATAATCATATGTAATAATAAAATGAGATAAAACAATATTAATTCTGACATAGGCAAATAGAGTGTTGTGAAACTGCAGATGAGTTTTACAGTACCATGGGCAAGCTGACCCAGGAGATGCTGGAAGACAGTCTGATTGACAGCAATGAACTCATGCAGGTGAGTAATTGTGGTATAATTTTTTGCGTTCTCCGTTTATCCTTCAGGTATTGATTTTTAATGAAATACATTTTCTATTTAGGTACTGCAGGAACATAAACTCAAGAATAAAAATTTAAGATAAATGCAGATGACCTGCATTTAAAGCTGAAAATCTTACACATTAAAAACAGAAAAGCACTAGACACCACTTGATAAAGAGTATGTATATGTTGAGAGCTGAAAGTTTGGTGTGATACAGCGTGCAATTTACGCAAGCAAGATGTAGAATCTCTTTGTAGTCATAATTTTTAGGATGTTCTTTTATTTTGTTTTTGTTTTGGCCAGTTACTTATTACACTGTGTCCTTTTCATTCTCCAGACACAGTGGGAGACAATCATTTATCAAGTGAGAAGGGGAAAAAGTCCTTCATGATTTAAAAAAGATTGCCATGAAGAGTAGTCAGTGAACTATAAACCAAGACGTTTGTAGATAACTACGCTCGCTGAATTCTTACACTTATGTCACTCATGGATAAGAACAAATATCTACATTGTTTTGGGAAAGGAAAGGGACTTGAGTATTGCAGATAAAAATTGTATTGATTTGTGCTTGCATATTTTTTATAATAAACACGAGGTTTTGTCTACTGAAGTTTTTTTTATGAATGTGTCGCGCTACAGTTCTCAAGTTTTGTTGACTGAAAAAATAGTGATTAAATGTGTGCAGACACAGAGCACATAATTAACCTAAATATTTTGACTTGGAAGGAGGAAAAGAAGTCTGAAGCAGGTAAAATTGAATGGATTTATTAATGTAGTGGGCAGGTGACTTCTTTTATCCATTTCTGCAAGCAAAATTTTTTGATTGAGATTACACATTTCTGTAGTCTGGTAAAGTACTGTCCTGAAGCGAAGAATTGCTTTCAGACTTTTAGTTGTTTTGTCTGATGAGGGAGCTCTAGGAGTGGGAAAGGTAACTACTGTGGCTTTGTTCTGCTTCAAAAATGGAAGTGCAACTGGTCAGAAGTACTTGTATGGTTTTTAATTAGGTGTTATGGTTCCTTATAGGGTAGTATAGATAATGAAGACGTGAGGAGGGCATCATGCCTGTTCTGTGTGTGTCCTCTGAGTAGAAGAAACCATACTACAGTTAAGATAGCATTCATAAAATCAAAGGCGGGCACTGACAGTGCAGCTGTTTTCATCAGAGAAATTCACTCCAGGTTCTCTTTACCCTAAGAGGAGAGAAGTAGGCAGTGTTATTTGCAGTTAGGGGATATGAGTCCCACCACGTGCCTGGCTGCTGCATTTGAACAGTTTTTTGGGTTTTTTTTTCCTGCTTTGGAGAAGAGATTAGAAAAATATGAACCAGTTCATTAATGAAAGGAGATAGGCTGCTTGAAAACGTTTCTTTTATAAATTGCTTTAAGATTTTCTAGACAAGTAAGCCAAAGATGAGCATTTAGGCTGTTCTGTTTTCAAAATGTTATTTTTTGTTCCTAATCAGAATCAGAGTGATGGTTTTACTTACATCTGACACTTTTTACAAGGTGGCTGAGGGATTAATATCCTACCATGGGAAAGGATTAATATTCTACTCTGCCTTTTCTATACATTTCAGTAGAGGTTGCTGGTGGTGATCATCTGCCTTTTCTTTAAGCTTGCATGATGCTTTCACTTGTATTTTAACTACTTGTCCAGGCTCACTTAAGCCTCTGAAGAATAGCTGGCACTTCTAGACCGCTAGGAAACAAGTCCTGCTCTATAGACCTATTGCCTTTTGGAGCTAGAAGAGGAGGGTATGGCTGATGCTTCAGGAGCAAGAATTGACAGGGCAGATATCTAAATCAGATAAGCTTTTGCTTATTTGGCCCTTACATAGAAAGAGCTCTTATAATGTTATGCTGAGGAGAGCTTGGAATGATTAGAGGAGCAAGGAAGCCAACAGCTTCCTCCTTTTTCAGACTGAGCAGTTTAAGTGAATAAAGGGTAAGTGCTGCACACTCCAGGTGCTAGGCTGCATGCGTATTTAGGACTAGCAGTTAAACAAGTACAGTATTCAGTAATGTCATTTTATTGGCCTATTATTAAACTTTAGTCTTGCATGGAGACAGAAGGCTGTATGCCAGGTGTCTGCAGATTCTCTAAACAATGTGTGTTTATTTGGGTAGATGCTTTCATGCCTTCCCATAAAATTAGCATTTTTACAAGCAGCTAAATTAATTCAGTTTGTAGGCTTAGAAACATTCCAGTGTAGAGATGAGAAGAAAACAGAAAAAGGAGAGGTATCCCTGTGTGTTTACTGTGGTGGAGGGGAATAGGGGGTTAATCCCTCTCTGTTAGCCCAGCATTTTGGACTATCTCCTGCAGACAGTTACCTGCATTTGATGGTAATTCGCTGGTAACTTTTTGCTGGAGTAGCACTTAGTCTGTTTTTGAGTTTGTTTTCGCTTTTTGTTTTGTTTTCCTAGTGAAAAGAGAGAGAAACCTTAAATCATTGTGGAGCAGCTCTTGAATCAAGCGTTGCAAAGCAGAACTTCTTGCCCTCCTCTGGAAGCCACAGGCCTGTCACCTTTTATGTGGCATTCTGCTGAGAGCATAGCTGACTTTGCAGTTTTAGAGTCAGGTGTGAAGTTTGAGATGAGAAGGGAGGGTGTTTTTCTCACCTCTTTAAGTGTTCCCAGAATCTGTCCCTCATGGCCATAAATAAGATGGTGCAGCCAAACTCATAATGCTTCATATTGTAGGCCATTTCCCACTGGCCCGGTTTCACCAGAATTAATCACATAGCATCCAAATCTGCGTGCAAACTAGAAACAAGATTTGTTGAGGCATTGCTGTGAGATCACAAGTGTTGATTGACAAAAATTTTTGAATGTGCACCAGCATAAAATCTGTTTGTGGATCTCTTAGCCAAATGGCAAGTGAAGCTCCTAGTTAGAATCTTACAGCAAGTAATTAAGCAAAAAATGTGTGCAAAAGGGAGAAATTGCACAGGACCGGGAAAAGACACATTGGAGACGTGGAAAAGCTGGAAGCATAATCTAAAACAGTAGGTGTGAGGAGTAAATGGAGAGTTCAGGCTGCCTGTTCACATAAAGGGTAAATACCATATGGAAGAAGTTACCTGAAAAGGCTGTTGACATAAAGAGTAGAAATAAATTCCAGACGCACCTCCTTCTCTATGAAGGGAGAGAGTTGAGACATATGGGGAAAAACACAGTGAAGTGTGATGGAGATCAAACAAACAGGCAGACATGTTGGGCCGGAGGTAGGTCTTTCTCCAGATCATAAAATTCCTCTGTCTGGTAGACTGCCGGCATATCACTGTTCAGGCCCTGGAGGATATTTGTCTTTCACAGTAGTGTTGCAGTTTCACAGAGTGACGAAGCTTCAGTTCATGCTCTGGATTTCTGAAGGCATTCTCCTTGCCTTAGAGATTTCTTTTTCCCCTTTTTTATCAGGAAAGGTTCAGAATTTATTTTTGCAGTTTTCTTAATGTGTTTAGCACAGACAAAGCACTGTTTGTGAATCAATTATATAGAAATTGTTCACAATTTCCTTTCATCTTAATTGAGGCCATTTGCCTTTAAATAAAAATGTCAGTGACTTACTAGCACAAGAGCAAGAAAAGGGAAGATTTCTGCCATGGCTAAGGAGAAATTTTTATGCTGCTGTTTGTCAGTAGACATTAACTTATCAAAAAAGCTTAATTTTTTCAGAGAAACTCTGAGAAATGATGTCTCAGGTTTTTTTTTTTTTTTTTTCAGTGCAAAAGTAAGGGGAAAAGGGCTACTAAATTAGATAGGATCAAATCAGCAGTGATACTGCAATGAATATGATCTGTCTTCATGCCAGGTTGGTTGTTGACACACATTGTCTTATTACAAAATGGCCTAAAGCAAAACTAATGCTGAAAGCAAGTTCATTTGGAGCTATTGATCATCTTTAACTCTGAGTATTGAAGTAAATTAAATTTATTAAGAGCTTTTTGTGGTCTTTTTTTAACGGTTACACATTCTGATTTTGCATACAGAGAGTTGCGGTGGCTTTTTTTTTAATGACAGGACAAATCTCTCTTTTTTTTTTTTTAATGTTAGCTGGACAATATTGGGTCCTTCCTGTTAGTCTGTAAGTCAGGTGATGTAGGGGATCCGTTAACAGTCTCCATTAAGTGAGGGTCTGCTCATCCCTATCTACAACAGTGTCAATGCCTTGTTGAATACTTAAGCAGAAGCATAGTTCTTCTGGAAGATGCCTAATGCCTCAGTGATGCAGGTGTGCTGCCAAGGAGAGGACTGATAATAATATTAAATAAGTACAGCAGATTTTTAAAAAGTCCGTATATCTAATATTATCTTAAATGCTTTTAAAACTCTAAACTATGTGCTTTTCTAGCGAGTCTTATTTTTCTTACAGGAAATATTGACTAAGTCATAAAAGTAGACTATTTGCATTTTTTCATGGCACAGAGTTTAATTCTGCATGTCTGTGGATGTCTGTTAATGGACAAATCTTTTGTAGGACTATTGATTAAAGGGATGATTGTAAAAGCTGCGTATTCTTTCCCCTTAGACTGTTTATACCATGGCTCAGTTTCCCTTCCCACAACTGGCAGAGTTGAGGGAGAAGTACACTTACAACATTACTCCTTTCCCTGCGACAGTAAAATCAACTTCACTTTCAGGGTAAGTTTGAAATGCGCTTCTTACCGTGGATCATTGTCAGATATTGAAATGACATCTTCCCTTACATGCACCTAAAGAAAATAAAGATGTTTAGTAGTAATCATGTTTAAGAATGTGTCTTTCCTTTTTTCCCTTATATTCTTCTTTGTCAGAAGGCTAGGCAGAACTAGAGACAGTGATGAAGAGAATGATCTAGATGATGAAGACTCCATTGCCAACGCAATTGGCTGTCTTGGACCATTAAGTGGCTTTTTGGCACCAGAGCTCCAAAAGTACCAGAAACAGATGAAAGGTAAAAATGTTCTAGTTAATTTTGGAAAATGGAGATAAATCTGCATGACCTTGCAGAAATCACTTGTATATTCAACTGTGAAAGCTGCTGTGAAGATGTTATTTTTAATTCACACAGGGATTACAGCAGATAACAAATCACTTCCTCTGCAGTCCATGAAGATGCATTAAAAGTCAATTTCAAAGGCTGCATATATACAATAAATAATCCTGTGGGGTAAGGATTTGGCTACAGTAATGTTTAAAAAACAACAGTGAGGTGTTGTCCACCCACAAAAAAAAAGAAGCAAGTGTATGAAAAAGAAGTCTAGCCTATGTTCGTGCTGATTTCCAAGAGAACATGTTCGTAATTAGTGTCTTCTGAAGAGTATGCATTTAATAAATAATCTTGACCTTCATTAGCATATGTGTATATAATACTGGAACACGTCAGCGAAGATTAAATTCTGCAGGTAATTCCACTGCTCTGTTGGTCAAACCTTTAGATTGTATAGAATCATAGAAGGGCTTGGGTTGGAAGGGACCTCAAGGATCGTCAAATTCCAACCCACATACCACAGGCAGTGTTTTTAACCACTAGGTCATGTACTAGACCAGATTGCCCACAGCCGTATCCAACCTGGCCTTGAGCACCTCCAGGGATGGGGCACCCACAGCCTCTCTGGGCAGCCTGTTCCAGCACCTCACCACCCTCTCCCCCTGACATCTAATCTAAATCTTTCCTCCTTTAGTTTAAAACCATTCCCCCTTGTCGTGTCACAGTCTACCTGTGTGAAAGGTTGATTTCCCTCCTGCTTCTAATCTCCCTTTAAGTAGTGGAATGCTCCACATTGGTGAGCACCAGCTCCAGCGATGCTTCACCTTTTGTTGGTATGTCCAGTACCTGAACCAGAAAGTTATCGTTGATGAACTCCAGGGTCTCCTGGATTGCTTGCAGCTTGCCATGTTGTTCTCCCAGCAGATATGAGGGTGGTTGAAATCTCCCATCAGAATGGGAGCCAGTGAGCACAATGCTTCTTGCAGATGAAGCAGGAAGGCCTCATCAACAGACTCCCCTTGATCAGATGGCCTTTCGTAGACCCCAACCACCAGCTGTCCTTTATTGATTCTGTCCCTAGTGTTATCCCACAGGCTCTCAACCTGTTTCCGACTGTTTCTCAGAGGGAGCATTCTATCCACTTTTTTAAACACAGAGAGCAACTCCCCCACTCTTCATACCTTGCCTATCCCTTCTAAAAAGCCTATAGCCCTCAATGGTGGTATTCCAGTTATGTGAATCATCCCACCATATTTCCGTGATAGCAATAAGATCATAGTTTTCCAAGTGCATGATGGTTTCCAGCTCCTCTTGCTTATTTCCCACTCTGCATGCATTGGTACAGAGGCATTCAGATGGGCTTTTGGATGCATTACCTTTCTAAAGGAGCCCTTCCACAAACCTCCTGGACAAATCTGAGGTTTTCCACCACTGCTTCCTAAAGTGACAGTGTTCCTTGGCTCTTCTCTGTCACTCAGCAGTACTTCCTTCCCCCAGCAGCTCTAGATTAAAGCTCTCATGACGAGCCGAGACAGCTCGCTGCCTAATATATTCTTGGGTGTATTTTGGGTATATTAACTTTAAGCAAAAAAAAAATTGGGTATGGTTTAGGGTGTTCTGACAAAATGGTACTATTTTTTCAAATCCTTCAATTGAAATAAAATTTTTGACAGAATTAAATGTTCAGATGTGCAAACACTCAAAGCAGAACAAAATTCTGATACAAGAGAGGAACATGATGGGAAGAACATAACATTTCTTAACTTGCAGCGGCCTTTATGAAATGGTCATTGATGGTGATGTTATGACGCGCTGGGAGGGGCTATAGTTTAAAAAAATAAAATGAAATTTGGATGGGTAAAGAGGGAAGCAGCCTGATTTAGCAGACACAGTTATATGATTACACATCATTGTTCTTGTGGATTGGTTCTGCTGAAATTTTCACCCTTGATTTTTGTGGTGTCTTTTTTTTTTCCTTCTTGAGGGCGTGTAAGTCTCCACCTGCTGCTTCAGGCTAGCACTTAGTCAGAACATCAAACTGCTATTGCAAACTAAACCAAAGACAAACAAACATCCCTTGAAAAAGGATTATCCCCTTGACCCCAGAGTTCCAGTTTGGTGGTGCATCAGAAGCAGCTGTGAAAATAAATTGCACTCCTACTATTGCTCTGTGGTTGCATATCAGAGAGGCTCTGAAGTTGCCTGACTGAGCCTCAGCTGCTCTGCTTGCTACTGTCAGCTTATTCCCTGTGGTGCTGTAACCGTTTCTTGATGCTTCTTGCTAGTATCGTTTAGGCCATTTGTTTAACCTCATGCCTCTTCAACTGTAACACATTTTATAACTTGCATTTTTAGCCTCATCTTTGACCAGCTGAGTATTTTTAAGAATCATTTTTTTTTTAAGTTACTTTAGTAATGGCTTGGTGTACTTTAGGGTAATTGGAAAGCTGTGATCATAACTTTCCACTCCTTTGTTAATTGTTGTTGTATTCTTAAAACATGCACTCATCCCCCTGCCTCCCACCAAATCCTTACTATTCTCGAGGAGTAGCTTTAGAAATATATATTTGTTAAAAATACTGCAGCTTTATTGAATATGTGTATTATAACAACTTTGACTAAAGACTACGGTTAAATAAGAGAATAGGAATCAGCTATAGGCTTGCCTTGCTGATAATCTGCAGAACTCTTCAGTATGCCAATTAATTCCTTGTCTACACTTTATTCCCACTCCATGCAGATCAGAATGAAGAACAAAGTCTGGGCTCCAGTAACATTGCAGAACTTAGTCCTGGAGCAATAGATTCTTGCCGAAGCGAGTATCATGCTGCTTTTAACAGCATGATGATGGAGCGTATGACCACTGATATCAATGCCCTGAAAAAGCAGTATTCCAGGATAAAGAAGAAACAGCAACAGCAGGTTCACCATGTGTATATCAGAGCAGGTAATACATCAAAACATACTCAGTTACTGATTTATTACAAGCTAATCTCATAATAGGAGGCAAGACCAATAATGCTCTTTTACTTTTAGCCAAATAGGGAAAATGAAAGATTGACTTGTAACATTAGTAGTAGAGTGGTTACAACTTAATATACACAAAACGTAAATGAGAAGGTGATGATGTTTTTTCTTTTGTCAGGATCTGAAGATGATGACCCTGGGATATTTTTAGGTCCCAGGGACCAGCTGAACAATGGTATTTAAAAGCGTCATTGCTATCTGGGTGCACTGTGTTGATCTCTCTGATTCAAAAGTTTAAATCCTTGGCATTCTTGGAGTTGACATACTGATGCACTGGAAAAAATGATAAAAGGAGATGAGTACACTTTGGATCAAGCAGCGGGTAGTTTCATAGCTGGTACATAGCTTCCTACCACCCCTGAGATCATCAGGGCATGGCAGGCTCAAATGTTCTACTGTGGCTGACAGTTTATCTAGCCCTAATGATATTGCTCTCAAATTCAGGCTGGACATTAGTTTGTTATTTAGCAATCTGTGTTACAGAATCTGTTTCTCCAGTTAGCATTCAGTGATTTGGAGATTAGCCTGAACAGAGCAACCAAAGGTTTTAGTAGGTATGCAAGCTCCTTTTCGGAAGTCATCTTTCCAAGTTAGCATTGAAAGATGCAGATGGATCACTGCAGAGAGCTTTATTCCTCTCCCACTGGCTAAACTTTTTTGTAGGAGCTGCTACTTTTCATTAACGTTAGCATCTTTTTTGAAGGAAATTCTTTCCAATAGTGGCAAGGTATCTGTTTTGAACAAAGGCAGGAGCTGTGCTGAAACAGTGCAAACAGTAAGATGTTGATTCCCAAGGACTGCAAAAAAAAAAAAATCAAACCCAATACAGTAACAGTTCTAATTTTTCTAATCATGTTGCAGGGCTGGGTTTGAGGTTTAATCAAACTGTCACCTAATTACCTAAATTCTGAATTTACTGCTGTGATTGAATTAGAGGATATAACAATAGGTTGGTGTGGTTTTATCTATTAAAAATATATTGGTTCGTTCTGTATTCACTCAAGCCTCATGGAGAGGCTCAGATGACTGACTTCATGTAGGGATTGAATCGCCTCTTACAGCTAGAAGAGAAATGAAGGAGGGGTGTGCAGAGATCAAAAGCCAGTTTCAGTTACAGCACAATTTCACAAATGGAGGAACTGTATTTGTTATGATTTATTTTCATGGTTTTCCTGGCTCAGGACTGGCCGTAAGTATGGAGGGAGAATGGAATTATAGCACTTTTAGCTTTGTTTTTGACTCCAAATTGTAAGAGGAATTCAGTGATTTTACTTGAAGTCAGTCCTACAAACTTTTGCTATACCTCAAGAAAGGCTACAAATTGTCTTTGCTGATAGATCCTTGGAACATTTTGTTTCGAAATTAATTTAACAATACTGTGCTTCTTTCAAACGCTTTCTTTCAGACAAAGGGCCAGTTACCAGCCTCCTCCCTTCTCAGGTAAACCATTCCCCAGTGATAAACCACCTCCTTTTAGGAAAGAAGCTGAAATCAAGTAACAAATCCCTCAAGAATGCTGTTATCCACATTCCAAGTCATGCTACAGGGAAGATGTCTCCCATTCCCCAAGAAGATCTTAAATCAAAGCTGAACTCTCCGTGGCGCACTCACATACGAGTTCATCGAAAGAATATTGCTAGGGCTAAAGCCCAGCTGGGCTATGGGGATACCATAGGACTTATAGATGAGCAGAGTGAGAGCTGTAAAACAAATTGTCCTGGTGCAAAGGAGGACGCTTCCAAACATTCTGAGTTTGGAGAAGGAGGAGGTAGCTTGGATGACAGGACTACTCGAAAAGCTGACCAGCAGTCTGCTGATGCAGTCTCCACAGACAGCAATACAGACATGACAGTGGTTCAGCTAAAACTGGAAACGCTGGAACTCACCTCAGATAACAAAACTGATGCTGAGTCAACATCCAGTCAGTCCTGCCAGCCGCATTTATCTGAGTCATCTAGTTCATCCAGTGACAATGGAAACTTGGCTAAATCTCCCCAGCCTGGTAATTCAAAGCCTCAAGTCTTCAATCCTTTCCCCAGCGTCAAGCCTCTTCGAAAGTCAGCTACGGCCAGGAATTTAGGGCTGTATGGCCCCACTGAAAGAACACCAACTGTACATTTTCCCCAGATGAGCAGAAGTTTCAGTAAGTCAGCCAGTGCTAACAGTGGGACCAGGAAACGATGATGTACCGCATGGCACTTTCTGACAGCAACAAAATTTGTATTGCTTTTTTAAATTTTATTTTATTATGTTTGTGTGTATGTGTGTCCCAAAGAGTTTCTAATCTTTACCTAACGAAGACAAAAAGTGGTTACCAGATGTATAATTTTGTGTCTTTGAAAACTGTGCTCCCGTGTTGCTATGGGATAGATTAGTGAAGATGCACTTTGGCACCCTGTTGCCGATTTCAATGTTTCTGTGGTAAAATAAACATTGATTTGGAGCGTGAAGCATACTGAAATCACCAGCTGCCTTTAACCCATAGGCCTCAATGGCTGCCTCTTGTTTCTTTCAAAGCTGTGAGGACAAACCGTCTGCCTGGTGCAGCAAAACCATAATGCAGTTTTTAAAACTGTTATGCAGCCTCCTGGTTAGACTTCTTCATCACGCTGAGTAACTGGAGAAGCCGCAACTAACAAAAGCACAAGCAGCCCTCGCAATCAAAAGCATCACTTTTGTTGTTGAACGTGGACATACGTTTATACTGGACCACGTGGCTTCAACCATCCTCCAATTGCATGTCATGCTTCTCGTCCCATGGCAGTCCTCTGCTGATAATGTTTTTAATATAAATATAAATCAGTGAGTGTGAGAATAACAGACATAAGTCCTTCCACAACACTGGTTTGCTCCTTTTCTTTTGCATATAATGGCTGGGGAGTTGCGGCGCTGCAAAATTAGGTATAAGGTACAACTATATGTATAGTTGTGTTGAATGTTATGACACATCCTGGCTTTAGTGGATGTAAAATTATGACCTAGATTACAACCAGTTTTGTCATTAAATCATATTTGCCTGCTTAGCAGTAGGTAAAATATATGAATGTTCCAAAGTAGTTTAGAAGTTAAAATTCTATAAATAGAGTAGTAAGATACTTAGGGTGCCACTTGTCATTAAAACCCAGCACATCAGCCACTGTGTTAGTGGATTGGACCCTTTGGACTGCCAGGAGTTCCCTGCATGGTTCTGGCCTGTTGAGAAACACCAGTAGCTAAGCTGTAAGCTGAATATTTACTTCTCAGTCAGTCCCTTTTGCCAGTTGCTTAGAACGTTTTCTCAGAAGCCTGACTTTTGATACATGTCCCCCACTAAAGTTTTGCAATGCTGATAAATACCGTGAGACAAACAACATTTATATGTGTATATATACATATAAGCAGGTAGGCAGAGAAACTAAACGTCGATAATTCAGCTTTGGGGTTGCAAAATCAAGCACTCAAACTCCAACAGATCAGGTTGCTCTTAAAAGATTACAGCTCTGCCATACTGTATGCACTGACTCTGATTTGTGACGTTAGTACTTCCAAGTTCCTCATGATGTGAAACTGTCCTGACTTTAAGCTGATGTAAAGGCAGTAATGACAAATCAATCCCGTTGTATCTATTTCCTCATTTAAAATTCTTTGTTACGTTTGGAAATTAACATATTATTGTCTATTTATTAATGTATCCCATGACTTTTAGGATGTGATAACAATTTTAGCTGTACAGTATACCCTGTTTATTGTTGCGGGGACAAATTAATTTCACTGTTGTATTTTATACAGGTGTATGCATATAGGATAGTATACAAGTATGAACATTATGAATTTTAAACAGTTATAGATCAAATCTTGCCCCCGCCTTATTTCAGCTTAAGTAGTATTGTCGCTAATGATTATTTGTAGCATTGGGTAAATTTAAAATAGTGTAGAATTTAGTCACTAATCAATGGACTGTATGAGAACTGTTTCTGCCTTGATTTAAAAGAAATGCACTTCTTTTCAAAATTTTACTGTGAATCATTCTCCCCATTTCTTCGTAGCTTTAGCAGATCGTGCGGCTGTGTACGGAACCAGTGAAAAATAAAAGGAATGTCGTTCTGAAAAAGGAAAAAGCTAAAATGTCACAAGTATGTGCATGGATTTTCGACACGTTAAGATGTGTAATGGAAAATTAGCAAGCTTTGCATAGATGATGGTTAGAATGCTAATTCTGGTGACTCAGACCTAATCAACGATGAGTGTGTTTTGAGGGGCCTGGGCTTTACTTGGACTGTTAGGATTGAGGCAAAGGAATCACAGCAACTGCGTGTATTGGTTGGGTGCTGTTTGCAGCAGGAAATTTTGACTAAAATGACATTCGGTTTTCTTGGTTCCCAGAACTAGCAATACTGAGTTGTTCGGTACCCCAAAGGATGTTTGACCTACCTGAAATCTGTCTGCTGAGCACACAGCAAAAGCATTTGGTACTGAAGAGAAACATTAAGAAGAGGTCCAGAGAATCAGGAAACTCTAGAGAAGTTTCCAGTTATTTTTCTCTAGAAATTCCTTTCATCAAATAAGGTCTGTGGATGCAGCTGTCTTTGGAGGATTGGCAAAAATTCATCCTAATGGATCACTGTCCTTGTCGTTGCTTTGTTTGCTCCCTTTTTACACATTTTTTATTGGTGGAAGATCAAAGCAGGCAGTGGTCACGGTGTCTATGAATGCTTTAAGAAGTGCAGAATTGCCTCATGAATGAGCACCTTCAGTCCAAGTGCTGTCAGCCAACAGGAGCTGGTGGGATGGTAGGTTGCTTGAGCACCTAGAGACTGCTCCGATACTTCTCAGTATCACCTTGTTTGGTGATACTTCCCTCCTAGGGAAGGTGTGGGAAGGGTGGATCCAGCCAGAGCCCTGTAGGAAAAGCCATGTACGAAGAGGATCTTCTTGATAGTCTTCTCCTGAAGACTTCATGGTTTGCACTGTCTGGAATTTGAGTGATCTTAAATGCGGCAAAGGAAAGCTACAGCACTAAAGTCTGCGTGCTCGGTTCTGATGAGGGGTTCAATCACTTTTAACACGATTTAGGGTGCAGAATTGGATGCCACCTAGGGTTAATAATGTTTCAGGCTGGTCAGTGGTCTGGCCCACATGCCCTCAGCCTACGTGATGCAGCTTCTGCTGTGCTTAATCCTGCACACAGCGTGCAGCAGTTACTGGCTCACCGCAGGTTTAACAAGAGCCGCAAACTTTTTCAATTCTTTCTTTGATAAAACCATACTGAATCATGCTGGCTTACCACAAATAAGCAGGAAGGATAGGCAGTAGTAGCAGGGATGTGGGAGGTAATGCACATCAACTGGGATAAGAGCATAAACAAGGTGTGTGGCAAGCCGGGTGCCTGTGCTTCTTTTTAAACAATTTACAGACAACACATGGAAGGATCAGGTCAGCTGTGTGCCCCTCTCCCCTTCAGTGTGCTCGGAGCTCTGGCCTGCCTGAGGTCTGCCAGGAGCTGATCTGTGGTGATGGTACCCACCCACATTGTAGCTCAGCCACTGTCCCCAGCCTGCCAGCAAAGGGGAGATGACAGCTGGAGAGCAGCTGATGCGGTTCGCTGAGGCTCCCTTGGCAAGGCAAGCCACTAAAGAAGGGAGTGGACATTTGAATCCCAGTCAGGGCAATACCTGAGCTGTTTCTGCAGGCACACTTGCCTCCTGGCCTGCATCCTGAGCCAGCTGGATGTGAACCAGCTCTGTGCGGAGAGCATGGCTGGGATTACAGCAGGCAACTGTGCTGGGCTGCTGCTGGATGGCAGTGACTGTTTCGCTGTGGGTGAAGCCTGACATGCTAACTGCAGCTCCATGGTGCAGAGCTGGCTTGCCCATGTGCTCAGAGTACAACTTAGCTTCTGGGGCAGCTCCTCAGCCTGCAGCCGCCTGAGTGCCTGGGCTGTGCACAGCATGTCGAGTGGTGATTGTTGGCCAGGCTGGGGCTGATGAGAAAATCTGCAGTGGATGAGTGCTGTGCTGTCCTGGGTAGCTGAATGCACAGTGAGGATCACAGACAGCACTGCAGCAACAAAACTTCCTATTTCACATGAAACAATACAAATACAGAGGCCAGGAATGAAAGGAAAAATAAACAGCAGAAAGCTTGAGCCTGAAACAGTAACTGTCAACTCCTAGGTGAGCTTTAAGATGCACCTGCTGCCTGAACTCCAGTTGTCCCATAAAAGCCACTCACATGGGAGTCAGTGCTCCTGAGAAAAGCTGCAGATACACCTGTGTCACTTTGCACCTGAAAAGTAAGTGAAACTCATTCAGTTGTTTCAAGACTGGGGTTTACAATTGCAGTTTTCCTTACCATCCTAATGACACGATTTCTGGAAAATGCTGAGTGCTGATGTAAAGTTGTTCTCCATTGCCGGTCAGTAACACAACGCAACATGCCCTCTGAACTCCACGTTACTCTCTAGGATAATTTTTTTGCACTGTTTTCCCTACACTAGCAAACTTTTCACCCAGCCACAACAACAGTGCCTGCTGCCTGGCCCCAGTGCTCTGGGAGAAGAGGCCTTTCTCCAGAGGGAACAGACGGGCCTTTGTCTGCTTGGCAGAGGGTAGAAGCCTTAGTGTTGGCCGCCACATTCTCCATCCCCACCAGCCAGTGTTGAGTCACTGATTTCCTTCCCAGCCAGAAGGCCTTTGCTCCGTTCATGCCTGTGAGCCACTTCTGCTGCAGTGGGAGAGGCAAACTGTCCCACCCCAACACCAGGCCTTGGGGTCAGTGTGACAGGTGGCTCCTGGGGGATTTTGCTACTATGCTTTGCAAAACATAATGGCATATTCTTTAAAAATGCTACAGTTGTGAAGATGCGATGTTGCCAGCTAGTAGAGGTTGGATCAGTCTGTAGATATCACCTCCTTCAAGTCCGTGCTGGATCCTCCGGCCTCGGGCTGCCCCGGGTCTTTCTGAGTTAACTTAAATACACGGTGATCTTGTTGTGGTCGCTAGATGCCACTGTTGCTCCATACAAAACCCGTTCCGCTACCTAAAAGCTGCAACTGGGAGGAAAGGAAATGAGAACACAGTTTGGTGTTTGGAAATTGTCCTCATCTTCGATCCTGGAGCAGTTACCGAGTCACTCATCCTTGTTTTCCTACTGCATCCTCCCTGCTCTGTTTGACTTCTCAGTGAGCCTGCTAACCCGGAGCAGCGAGCCCAGCACACAGCCTGGTACTGTGCCCTTGGAAACAGCGTCCATAGCAATACGGTAAAGCACTCACAGGCTTTCTCAGTTAGTGGCATAACAGAGATTAAAAAAACAGACTTTTTGTTAATTTTCAGTAAAAACAAAACATAGCTAAACTAAAAATATGCCTCCCTAGATGCTCAATGCCACACCTTGGGAACCTTTCTTTTCCAGCCCCCAAACATATTCTAAGCCTCTGTAGTTTGCGGACAACCTGTGTTTATGTCTCTCACCTGTGGATCCTGTGCCTGGAGAATTACTTCCCCCACTATCCTTCTTCAGTCCACCTGCTTGTGCAATCAGCGCTTTCTCTGGTCCACCTGTGCCCCAGGCAGAACCTTTGCCAGCATCCTAGGAAAATGAGAGGATCCTTTGATTTATAGTTCAGTTTTTCATGAGCTTGCACTGCAAGTGTTAGTGAACAGACATAGGCAGAGACACGTGGACTTGGCACAGGCTTACCACATGCACACTGACTAGCATACCGCCAGGAAAAAAAGCATCAGTGAAATGCAGGTCACCTGAAGGCAAACATCCTCTATCCATTTAGGGATTTAGGCTCTTAAAACAAGATAGGATATTATTAAGATGCTTAAAAAGAAACATGACCTTTGCTCAGCTACCGCACAGCGACATAGACACAGACACTCTGCAGTTTCCCTTTTTGGTTTCAGCACTCCTGGAGTCTCCAGACCTCTGCCTTTCCTTATGACATCTGTGTCCTCTGGCAAATCCACATGTTAGCAAAAATGTAGTCGAGCTGAAAAACTGACTCTAACTCTGAGATGTGCCTGGGACACCTCAAGCTGCTACTCGTCATCCAGTAATGAATCCCAAGACAGAGCGAATCTTTATGTATCTGAACAAAGCCAGAAACTGATGGATTTTGGTCATTAAATCAAAGTGTACTAAAGAACGTAGTCATTTCTAGATCTGACTGAGTGCAGCTAGTCCAGAAATGGCTGGGGAAATCCAGCAGTTCAAGGTTTTTAACCTCTGTTTTGAGATGTGCTTCAAAGAAAGGAATTGCTTCCAAAATTTCTTTTATCCTCAGAAATCATTTTTTCCCTTATCCACCCAGCAATGTCCTTGATCAGTGTCTGCAAGCCTGAGCAATCCCCATCCTGATAAGCAGTGTCTTAACAGTTGAGTGTTGTCTATTCAAGGGCACATGGCTGTTTTCTGTGCCTTCTGTTGAGGCGGCACTGCTGCAAACACTCAGACAAATTCCATGGTACTGGAACACGGCTGTGTGCCAACAGTGGGGTTCATGCGTGTGAAGGAGGAGGAAGACACTGCCCTCTTCTAAAATGGCAGACAATAGCCTTATTGTTTAAAAAAAAAAAAAACAGGGATAGAGGGGTCTGTGCATCCACTGGAAGGGCTCAGGGCCAGAAGCAGTGGAAAGGCTCTCTCAGAGGGATTCGTCTGCTCAGGTGGCAGAGGGAGACCTGTGCCCCAACACCTGCGTGTGTTACAGTAAGTGGTAATTACACAAAAAGAGGACAGAACTCCTCTGCAGGGAATAGCCTTCACATGGCATTTATTTATATAGATTAATGGAAAAAAAGTTGAAAGTTGGCAATGACATAATTTCAAAATGCGTTCTGCGTTAAGGAGAACCCCCAGTAAATGTCCTGGGCCTCCACCTGCCCTGGCCTCCTGGTGTAGGTTTGAAAGGAGGCCAGGTGGAGTCTTCCACTTAATGCTTACTTACAAGTAGAAAACTCAGAACATTTCCTTTCTGCCTTTTTCTCCTCCTTTCATACCCAAATGGGTCAACCTGTGTGCACCTCCTGTGAGGAACAGAGCCACTTCTGACACAGCTATGAACCACATTCACGTCTGTTTTTCTGCCAATCCAATTTGTTGGTCTTCCCTCTACATTTTGTGCTTTCACAGTAAGATACTGAGTCCATCACTTGGCTGTTAGTATCACATACGCTAGATTTGCTAGATCAGAAAATAGAGCACCTCAATCTTCTTTACAAATTCATAACAGAAAGTTTGTTTGTGGCTGTCTTTCATCTCTCTCATTTACAAAGAATAGTTTAAGAAGTGTTTTACCAAAAATTTGGACACCGGAAAGGAAAAATATTTCCCAGAATTCTTACCCCTACATTTATCTGAATGTCTTTGGAAACTCAATGCACAATTCCTTACATTTTGATTTGAAAAACAGCGCTCTCCTTGAAATGCAGAGGCCAGACATTATTCAAACTCATGGCAGCAAAGGAGTGACCTGCCTTCTAAAAGTGACTTTTCTATGATTAGAAAAGCCAGAAACTGTGGGAGCAGCGGGGGGTTTTGGAGGTGGGCGTGGTGTTTCTCCTCTTTTCCCGTACAGTGACCTCTGCTCTGCCTCTCACTCAGAAAACAGGTGATGTGCGTATCCAAGACTGCATTTCTGCATTCACTGGAATCACTCCAGTAAAATTAAAATCATCTGAGGGAATCACTACACACCTAACACTGCTGCAGAGCTAGGTGGAAGGTAAAATCACCGTATTGGTTTATTTCACTGCTACAAATGACAGGCCCAGAGAAAAGAGAGGCACTGGGACTTGGCTGCCATCAAAAGTGACTGTATGAATAGTGAATAAGTGAAATACACGTATTTTTCCTTCAGAGGTGTGTTCTGCTCTGAGGTGCTGTTGGGGGATATGGAAAGCTTTGGTGAAGATACTTTGATAATGATGAAAAGAGCCACTACGTATGTGTAGAAATAAAAAGGAATTCCTTCTTTTATCTTCTCTTTTTATAGCACAATGGATGGACTAATTGGAAATGGGATTGCTAAATTACATCATGATTATTCACCAGTTTTTAAATTCCATCCAGGATCACAGAATAGAGGGGAAATCCTGCTTGCTTTTCTGTCAGACAGAACATGTGCCTACATGATTTTTGAGCTCTGCACTTCACATACGTAGATTGTTACAGATGAAATGTATGCTTGATGTTGTTTTCTCACTGCTCCCACGCAGAGATGGACTATGGTGGAGAATGCCTTGTACCCTGTAGCCCTGAAGTCATTACTCTCAGAAGTGTTGCAATGTGAGTGTGTTGCTTGGGCTGTATACCTAGGCTCTCTTTTCACTCTTGAAATCATACACAGCATCTTGCTTTAAGTTAAGGCCACCTCAGGGTGGGAAAAGGATGTCAGTTTAGGTCTTTAGTTGCCTTCAAATGATGGCCTTAGCTCGGGAAAGATGGACCCCTTCCACCAGAATTTGGAAGATCCTCAGGACTACCGAAGGGAGCTGAGATGTGATGGTAAAGTGCCCTGGGCCTGTTCTCCCTGGGCACAGTGCATGTCTAAAGCAGGCCAAGTTTCCAGCTTAATCTGTGAGTTTTACACACATCCTCAGATGTGACAACTAGTCTGCGGGATGCCTCTATCTGTGCTATTGCTGTTTTCTTTGGAGAAGGTATTGAACTGCTCATTAGGTTGGGAACACTGCCTTAGCAGGCAAAAATGTCCTTTTCCTGCGTTTTCTGTGAGTGGTAACCAGAGAATATGAGCTTAGGGCTGAAGTACAGGAAATCTGCCTCCCCTGTTTTATCCTTTAGTGTATCAAACCTGTCACCTAAACAACACAGCAGTGACCACAGGAGGCTGTGCAAGACAAGGGAGGAAGAAAGAGGATTTGTGGGGAAGAAGTATCCCATGGGCATAAAGGCAGCCAGGAACCACCATTGCCAATAGCAGCCTGTGAGGAGAGGTGTCCCAAATGTGGCCCCTGGCTTCTGGCTCCAGTGGCAGCTGATGTTGGGCCACCCTGATTTACCACATCAAGTTTTAGGCTGTGATCAGAGTGCTAAACAGTAGAAAGTTCAGAAGAAATTGGAATATTCCTTACTGCTGTTGAGAGCTAAATGGAAAAAGATAACTGAAATCCCTTTATCTGCAAGTCATAGAACTCTGAGCAGGAAAGCTGGAGAACTACATAGAAAGTTCCCTGCAAGGCAGCAAAGAGCTCTAATACTTGTGAAAAAAAGGAATTGGTAGAACGATGGTGAACACCACCTACTGGCCCATTAGTCACTAATAGATTTTATGTGTATAGAAGTGTAGTGCTGAATGAAACTAGATCGATTTGACCCCAAAGAGTTTATAGATCTAACACAGAATCACAGAATGGCCTGTGTTGGAAGGGACCTCAAGGATCATGAAGCTCCACCTCTGCCACCACAGGCAGGGCCACGAACCTCCACATTTAATATTAGACCAGGAAAGGTGGACTAATATTTGATAAGGAATGCGGTTTGAAACATTCTGGGTGGATTTTGCTCAGTACAGTGAAACTGAAATAAAGGTTTAAAAAATTTCCAACAGCATTGACAGCTCACGCTCACATTTCTTATTAAACATTGTGATTTTTAGTTTCTATTTTTACAGTGTTTATGTTACGTGGTCTAACTCAAATCATTTGTTACATATTTAAAAAAAACCAACCAGTTGACTTGGAACATCCCGATGTTTTGGCATTTTAATTTTCGTAGAAATGTTGGGGTTTTCTGCTCCCAGAACTTCATTGTTAAAGAAGGGAGGAGGAATTTGTCCTTCCCTCCACTTGGCAAGCAATAAGCATGTTCCTTTCTGTAAACAGCAGATTAATTTGAGCAGTAAGCAGCCTCCACTGGCTTCTGGCTTTTACTAACTGGAGGCTGAGGGCTCGGTGCAACAAAAACTTGATTTGCCCACAGAATAGCTGCTCTGATTCAGCTGAAAGCTGAAAGCTGAGCACAAGTATTAGAAAATACTTGTGCTTTTTTGTTGATTGTTCTTGTTCCCAACAAAGACAGAAGTGAATTAATCTCCCAAGCTGGGATGCTCAGAGATGTCCAAAGTGAGGTAGGACTGGCAAGAATACAATACACAGATTAATAAGGCAGTCATTAAGGGATAGAGAAGCTCTGATGTGATGGAGTGGCTTTTAGTTTGAAGAAAAATAGATATGTAAGCTCTCATTTTGCTTTAAATTTCACCCTTCTTTTCTGCAGTAAGCCATAATTCAACTGCTTGCTGTGACTTCAGCAGAAAACAATCTCTCTCTTTACCTTCCTTCTCATAGACGTCTCAGGCTCAATAGAAAGCTTTCTGACTTGGATCCAACTGTTCGCTCAGTTTAGAGGAAATTTCTGATGCTATTCAGTATTTCACAATGGCACCAAAAGGAAATTTATCAGCGCAGGAACTCTACTTAATTAACAAGCTGACAGAAACACCCCTGAAACAGAAGAGGAGAAGGGCTCTTGCAAGGCAAGGCTGGCATGCCACTGGGTGAGGTGAAGAAAGATTAAGCCAGAGAAGGAGGTGTCCTGCAACATGGGAATAAGAAAAATGGAAAGGAAAGACAGTATCTGAAGAATAACAGAACAAAGCAACACAACAAAAGCAAATTACTCAGTTTTTTCCCCCTTTTTCACTGTCTTGCTTTCCTGTTGTGTGCTGAGCACCTAGACTCAGTGCAAGCTAATCCAGAGATTCAGAGTGTCTTTGTTACTTGAATATGTTTTCTTTTATGCCTGGGGTTATTTGACACAGGCGCATATATACCTAGACTCACATATATATAAGGGATGCTCTGAAGGTTCTTCCTCCAATTTTATTATGTTGGCCCACTATGTCAGGGGCAGATGTTGATGGTATGGCAGTAGAGACTGAACTTTCTCACCAATACTCCATTCCATTTTGATGCCATATGACAGATGGCAGCAGAGGGGTAGTCTAACAGAATGGCATCTGACACGGAAATGTGTACGAAGCGAAGCTGTATCACTGAATTCCTCCATGTGGAAAAAAATGGCACCCTTGATATTCATCAATGCTTGCTGAATATTTATGGATACCAACAGTGGATGTGAGCTCTGTGAAAGTTGGACTGCATGGGCAATGTTTTCCTAGCAACAACACCGTCACAGCAGCTACGAAACAGCGGGGCACCTCTGCTAATACAGATTTTTACAAGTGCAGCACACAGGCACTTGTTCATTGCTGGCAAAAATGCATAGCTAATGGTGGTAGCTACATAAAAAGTAGTGTTTTGTAACTGAGAATTTGTTCTATCAGATAGTGTTATTGTACTCTTTGTTGTTGTTTCTGTGGGAAAAGGTATGAGACATTACTTTTGGAGCTACCTATGTTTATCTAGGACTGACATGTATTTCTGAATGGCCCAAGGACAAATATCCTCCATTACTATTTTCCAGGGCAGTGATAGCTCACTGTTACATGGCTTGAAGATGCTATGCTATTGCAGATCTTCTCTCTCTGTTTTCTCTAGAATGTCTTGCTCCTGAGTACCCTGAAACAATAGATGATGATACCTGTTCCAGAAAGAAGACTTGGACCCCCAAGTTGTTTCATGCTTAGGTCCTGGGAAATTAACTGAAAGAAGCCACTGTAAGGTGTTAGACCTGAAGTTTCCACCCTGTGGTCCAAGAAAAACTGGCAGATCACATCAGGAAGGCTTATCTTACGTTGCTTTAAGCTGCCTCCAAGCCTTTGTATGGCATCACGTCATGTACATCTTCAGGTGTCAAGTAAAGGCTGGAAGATAAATCAGTGCTTCTCTGCTTTCTTCTTTTCCCTTTCTATGCACTAGTCCAGATAAGTAAGAAAGCACTTGGAATTTCTTTAAGTAACTACTACTGTAGTAGCTGCAGTGTCCTGGTCACACAGGACTAAACACAAAGGGTTTTTTTGGAGGGATTTATAGATGGTCTCCAATTTCCTAAAAAGACATCATGCTTTTTGAATTTCACATAAACCTGTGCCAAAGCTCTGAGAAGAAAGATTGTAGGACAATGCATCAAGGAAGTGGGATTTTATTATCTGCATTCGCTTGGGACATTTCTTATCAGTATGGGATTTGCACTTGACTCTTTTGAGCGTCAAGAAGGCTTTCTACTTCTCTCACGAGAGAAGGATCAGCACACTAACCAATGAGCATCACACATCTCATTCGTATGTTTTCTGTTAGATAAATCTTCTAAGACACCAAAGGCTCCCTTAACTTTACATCAAAAGGTCTCATGTTTCATACAGTGAAGAAACTGATACAGAGCAGAGTAGATATAGCAGTTGGTTTTTGTCAGTGCTCTGGGAACAAGTTCCTGATGTGTTCTGCCCTGTACATGTTGCACATGGGAGCTGTGCCAGGTGGACAGGTGCAGCCAGCTTGTAAGCTCAGGGAGCATCTTTTGGGGATCAACATTAAAGAAATTTGATCCAGTTACAAGGGTGGCAAAAACACAGTTATATCCAAAAAATGTCCTTCTGAATTTCATGTCAAGTGTTCTCCTATCTCCTTCTGAATTCAAGTCCTCTCTTTGTTATTGCTTTGCCTGGATACTTTCCTCTACAACATTTGCCCCTGAAAAACATCTCTACCTCTTTCTCTTCCAGTGTTACTAAGGCACCAATATTCACTCAGAGAGGCAGACAAGCATTTTGTTTCCTGCGTGGTTCTGTAGCAAAACAAGTGGTCACTGTGGGCACTGTGGCTCCTCAAGAAAACCGTATTGAGTGGTGCTGGATTTAGATTCCCATTCTAGTTCCCACCATGCACATTTGCTTCAGAAATTCAGGTGTGTATTGGAAATTTTTTTTTTTGGAGTACAATCATTAAAATCTCTACAGCAGAGTTTGTAGGTAGGCTGGAGATTTGTCTCCAAGTCTGTTGATCACCTGGACAATGTAGTGGGGAAATGTCACTGCGCATGTCCCATTCTTAAACTCTTCCCTAGACATCTCTGGTCAGTAACTGGCTAGCAGAACTCTTGAATTAATCCAATACATCTGTTACTATGAATTTATGTTCTGTCATTAAATTTCTTCCCTCTGGCCCAGAATCTTTAAAAAAGTAGCTCTTCTTTTCGCTCCTTTTCTCCTTCTCTTTCTTCTGTTGCTATTAGTCAAGGGTGTAGGTCTAGTTCTTAGATGAACATCTGCAGGTGGTTGCTCATTTAAAGAATGGAGCACTTCATTTCATGCTTTCTGCCCATGACCTTTCCTCTTGGTCCTGTTTCTCACTGTACTCTTCCATTTGCTTCACGATGTGTCATTCCTTGGTATTATGATTAATAGTATCTTTGGCTAGAAACCTAAAATTAAATACTTAATTAAATAATGCATAACACTGTATGATATAACAATAGATGTGATAGAAACAATGAAGGAAATAGCTCCCAAGAGGTGGAGGAAGGTCACTCAATCTGTAAACACTATCGATTAGTCAGTCTTCTCATTAACAAAGTGCTATTACTAGTCTCTACCAGAATGTTTGATAGGCTAACTTATTTTAGTCCTCTTGTAGAGACAGATATTTCTGGAGTGTTACCTGCTAGAAAAGCGGTTTCAGTTTTCTTTTTAATCACTTGCAGTCACCACTGACTTACTCATGACTGAATTACTCATGGTTGTTAATATTACATGAGCTACTCTAAAGGTAAAAGAAATTAAATTAAATGATCTTTTTGTTCACTTGTTTTGTTGCATTTTGTTTTGTTAAGGAAAGAACTGCACAGCTGGGGAGCGATTAGATCCCTGTATACCACGATCACTATTCTTATTGTTGGTGATACCATATTACACTAGGAAGACCAACAAAATTGGTATTTCACTATGTCAGGTCTGACACTAATAGTAAATGACAACCCAATAATTTTTTATACAGTCTGAGATTATAAAGATAGAAGTTATTTTTATCATTTGAGAGACATGGGCGCAGAGAAGTTAATTGATTTGTCTGTATGTCACAGTGAGCCAAAGGCAACAAGAAGCTGAACTCAGCCGCTGTCATTTCAAGGCTCACATACTAGCATAAAAAATGTTCCTTTGCTTCAAAACCAACAAATTCAAAACAAAAAAGATTCCTCTTGGGTATGAGCTGGTAACCTCTAGTGTCCATAACTGGCTCTGTCTTTGAGAGACCTTTACCATCTTGTAATAACTGTGGGATTTTGTTCCGTCCAGTGCTTGATTAATTGTGCATTTTTGTGCTCTGATGCTAAAGCTGGAACTATCAATTTATAATATGTTTATTTACTTTCAAAAAGCACATAATTTAGTTTACAGTAAGATCTGCCCTGTCCCTGAGTTTTCTGCATTCAATCATGCATCTGGCATGTCAGTAATAACCTTCTGCTTTTTCACAGTGCCTGGATGGTCCTTCATATTATATGGCTAAGCTTATTTCTCTAGGGTCTATCTTGACAAGAATCTGTTGTTCTAATCCTTGCCCTTTGAAATGTAGGTTGTACACAAACTGTTCTATTGTGTGCAGCCTTCTAAAAGCACAATGCTACAGATTTATTACTTTTCTAGCTTTACATAATTTCCCAAAGTTTAGCCTGTTTCTCATCCCCACTGTAAAGTTTCTACTTTTTCTTTAAAATTCAGTTGAAAATCCTTTGTTGGAACAAAGAAAGGTCCTTCTTCCTGATGAAAAAACTGTAGTCAAGAGAAGACCAAAATATTTGTGGACTTAAGAGTAAAATTGTCTCTGCTGACTTATCCAGTAGAGGACACAGAAATTTGGCTTGAGATTTCGATTATGCCTCTTTTGAGGCAGACATCCCCTGCTGATTTCAAGGGGAGTTTCAGGCATGGTAAGAAAGTACTTGAGTAGGGATCACCATCTGAAATTAATAAAACAATTTTTCTTCATGTTTTCTACGTCCTTGAAACCATGTAAATGATGCCAATGTCATAAATGAAGCATTCTTTACTCTTTGTTTAACATTAATGAACATTATGTAGCCATTACATTTTCCACTTCAGTAAGCCCATCTGTAAAGTGAAAAGAGAGAAGTCAGACTTAGCCATGGGGCTTACTAACCAACTTCTGTTATGCTTCATCAATAAGATTTTCAGAAAAGAGCCAGATTTTCCACTCTTTGAGGAGGGAGAACATATGTTGTATCAAGCGATAGTTGTGAAGGTGCCAGAAGTGCAGGATGCCATTATAAATCTTTTTGCCTATGAAAAAAATTACACATCAGTGACTATCAACCCAAAAAGCCCCTTTTCACACAATGGTCTTTCCTAGATCCTGGCTAGTATGAGCAGAGTTTCTTGTGCCCATACATTTCTGGATGATGATTACCATTTTCCTGGATTTTGCCATTAAGTCAGTGATACAGTTGATTTGGATTTTATCTATGGGATGTGTTTCATGTGTTTGAAACAGTGGCCACTCTTTGTATTTAATCCAGATTAACTAAACCCCTTTGCTGTCATGAAAATGTAAATAATTACCTTGTCTCAATAGTTCTGCTGCCACTTTTCCTTCCAGCATTTCAGAAATGCACACTTTATCATTCAGTGATATACCAACCCAATGTTGAGGACTGAAAAGGAGGCAGACAGCTGTGTTCTTTACCTTTTATGACACCCTGGGCCAGTTTCCTGTTTAATTTAATCTAAACTCAAGAATAACATTCTATCTGCTCCTTCCAAGTTTCAAAGCTTTAACAACAACAGCAACAAAATGGATCAAGGACACTGCCTTTTGCATGCCAGGTGAAGAAGCCAGAGACAGAATGAAATGGAGGTTGGCTGGGAAATCTGAGAGCAGATAGGATTATTTCTGAGTGCAAACTACAGAGGAACCTGAAAATCTTCTGCAATCTGATACAAAATGTTCAACTGTGGGGAGTTATTTCAATGACAAGTAAAGCTATGTGAGTAGTTTGTTATTCTCCACCATGAATGATAAAACTAGGAAAGACCATGATGATAATCTTGTCTGAGTCCCTGTCTAACACATTCATAAGTGCACCCACTTTGAATTGCAACAGACCACACAAGAGAAATCCACCCACCATTGTTTGCATGTGAAGTCTGATTTCCAAGGATGGACGATCCCTTCAGATGGCAGTTTCAATGACAAAGTGTATTTCCTAGTTGCATGGTGCAATAGTTACTTTCTGACTTTACTGGAACAGGTTGCCCAAGGAAGTTGTGGATGCCCCATGCTGGATGTGGCTCTGGGCAGCCTGGTCTAGTGGTTGGTGACCCTGCACATAGCAGGGGGTTGAAACTAGATGATTGTTGTGGTCCTTTTCAACCCAGGCCATTCTATGATTCAATGATTCTATGATTTATCTAATTGGAAATCCAGCAGTGGCTCAGAGAAGCTCTTTCCAATACCAGATGTACTTATGCAAGTATATAGGTAAAATTGTAGCTTCCCATGTCTCTAACTGTCTATTTTCACAACTTAACTCTGAATTTCTATGCTTTCTATTCTGGCCAAGCAAGTATGTAAACTAATTTAGGCAAATAGAAATTCTTTCAACAATAGAGGCTGAGAGAAGCTCATATCAGAGCAAACTGTGCACCTGTTACAGGGTGTAATATTGCAAGGTGGAAGAAGCTGGGTTAAAACCATGCTCTTCACCAAGGGAGCATGAGAAGCCCTGCAGCTGGGCTCTTCAGGAGGCCGAATAAATGCCAAGCTGGCATTATTTCTCCTCATCTGCCCTGTGAATTGTGCTATGCCATGTAAATGAGGAATTTGGGGTTTAGGTGATTTAAAAACCCAGTTTTCCACAGGAAGAAATGTTATCCAGTGTACTGACTGGCAGCTGAGATAAGATCTGATGACTGCCCACAGGACTCAGATAATACCTCCTGGTGTCTGTGGTTGCTAAGGTGCTCAGTCTCATGCTCTCTTTCCTTCAGTCATCTCTGAGAAACTGTTAACTGGAGCAGGGCTGCAGAACCTTACAGTACTGAAGTGTGTTTCTCCCATCTTTGTTTATGTCTAATTGATCCAGTTTCTAATTCATTTATGCCGTGCCATGGTCCTTTGGCACTGTTACCACACCTTAACTGGTTGCCAGTAAAGCAAAGCAATCCAGTGGTTTGCAGCCTTGGGATCTGCCTTCTGCTAGCCTATGTGGATCAGTATTAATTATACTACCTTCCCCAAAGGGATGGTCTGCTTCCCACATGGTCAGCGAAAGGACAAATGGATCTGGAGGACCCTGTTATCCCTCTGGGTGTTTCATGGAGCTGGGCAAGAAATGGTGTCAGCGGACACTTGCCAAAGGCTTAGCTTTCCTTCAAAAGGATGCAGAGTTAACTCAGCTGAGTCTTCTGAAGCTGTTTAAAGCAAGGCTTTGTGTTTTGCTTTCCTGTCATATGAGCTCACTTTGTGGTGCAGGTGAGGGGATTTGAGCTGTATTTGGCAGAGGTGGAGGTACAGCCACCATCACAGCACAGACACAAAGAATGGAGAGAGATAAGTGCTCTATGTCACCACCAGCTGCTCCTGAGAGGCTGGGAAAAACTGTCTTCTTGCACCCTAAAACCACATGCTCTCTGTGTTGCCCAGGTGTGAGCCTGCTGGGTGCTCTGTCAGACCTGGAGATGTGACTGGTTGGCAGCCTATGGCATGAGACTGAGATAGAAAGGGGACAAGAATTGAGCATGGCTGCTTAAGGGAAGAGAAGAGAAAACAGAGACAAGAAAAGATATGGGAGGATTAAGGACTAAATACGGGAGTTTTGAAATCTTCAAGGTCAAACATATTTTTTAAAGGGGTTTGGAAACAGTTCCTCTCCACAGAGCTCTACCCAAGTACGAGATAAAACACTGTCCTCTAAAGCAGCATCATTTCTCTTCAGTAACTAAATAACACCATAGGCTTCTCTGTTTTGCTCTATTAAGAAAAGTCCTTCGTTGTTCTCAGGCATGCCAGACATAGAATTCTACCTCCGCATTGTTGTTTTGTTTTTGTCGTTCTTTTTTTCTGTTGTTATTTTTTACATTCCCTATTTCCTGATCTGTATTCATTGTTATCAATTCATCCTTTCATTCATTTCTTCTCTTAAAAATATTCTCGTCTTCTTTTGCTTTCCTTCCAAGTCAGGTTTTGTAACAAGCACAGCCTTTCTTCCCAGTTGTGGTATTGTGGCTTTCTTAGCATCTAGTGAAATATTCTTAAATATCTCCTAATTACCAGCTTTCTTTTTAGAGTCATCTCCCAGCTGACTTCAGTCAATTGTTTTCAGTTTAGTAGAAAGTTGGCCCTTTTTCAGGCCCTGAGGACATATATAGTTTACTGCTTTGGACTCTATTCTATTTACACAGAACAAAGGTAATCAAATCATAATCACTGACTCCTAAGCTACCCCACCTCCTACTTCTGCAAATGGCTTTTGTGTCAACAGAAGGGCTAAATGCTTCCCATGCTGGAAATAGTATTTGAACTCGTATGTTGTCTGTGATTCTCCTAACTGAAGGAAAATCTCATATTTGCAGCATGAGATCCTTGAAACATATATTTCTTCCTTCCTGAATATTGCAGATAGGTCCTGAAGGAGTCAATTGCCATTCAAAACCCTCACCTTATCAAAACATGAATTCTATTGCCATGGAAACAATATAAAACTTTTCTAACCACCCACACCTTGTGAAAATCAGATATTATTTTTTTCAATATCCAGCACAACTTCATACACTTTTGTAGGTCTCTAGAGTTGCTTGCACAAAGCAAAGCATTCTAGACAAAAAGAGACTGACCTTCAGGATCTGTAGTTGTCAGAAGTCCTCTGAAGTTTCTTGAAGAAGAACTTCAGTGCTACTGGTAGATAGAATGCTCTATGGATACCGTGTATAGCCAAGAGCTGTAAGTCTGTTTCTAAATCCTTAACACAAATTATGAGTCAGCATTCATTTTTACACACGATCACCATCTTACCATAACCAAAAAGTATCCAGTAAAGTAGCTGAGTTGGTTCTTTTTCTCCTTTATTTGAAAATTATGAATTCTTTCATTCCCATCAGGTAAATAACTGCAACTCTGTCTCTCCAGTTAAGCCTTCTTGGCGGCAGTTTTGCAGATCCCACGCATTGTTGCATATCAACTGGCTGGAAGCAGCTTTGTAGTAAAGGATTTCGGGGTCCTGGTGGACACCAGGCTGAACATGAGCCAGCAATGTGCCCTTGTCACAAAGAAGGCTAATGGGTCCTGGGCTGCATTAGAAGAGTGCTGTCAGCAGGTTGAGGGAGATGACCCTTCCTCTCTAATGAGAAGGGATGAAGCCACGCCTGGAATGCTCGGCACAAGTCTGGGCTCCCAGAACAAGAGAGAAATGGTCATACTGGGTAGATTCCAGTGAAGGGGCATGGAGAAGATTAGAGCATGTTTCCTACAAGGAAAGGCTGAGAGAGCTGAGACCATTTAGCTGTAGTGGATCTGGATGGGAAAGAGGGAATTTTCTTCACAGCAGCCCATGTAGAGAGGTGCTTTGGGTTTGTGACTGAAACACTGTTGATAACACAGCAGTGGTTTGACTTTTGCGGGGCAGTGCCTGCACAGTGTTGTGGCTTTCTCTTTCTCCGGCTCAGCCGCCACAGCTGTAGGTCAGCAAGAAGTTGGAGGGTACATTGCCAGGACAGTTGACCAAGATTGGTCCAAGAAATATTCCCTGTCATACATCACATTCATCAGTAGGAGCTCAAGTAAAGGAGGAGGAAGTGAGGGTGCTTGTGGCCATGGCATATATCTTCCCATGTTAACTGTCCTGTGGGATGGGCCCCTGCTAAAGAGGAGGAAACTAAATATTGGCCTGCTGATAGGAAGCAGTGAGTAAGTTCTTTATTTTGCTTTGCTTGTGAACACAGCTCTTGCTTCACTTATTGTTCTGTCTTGATCCATAAATCTGGATGAAGACTGAGTCATGTGGTAGCGAATGAGCTGCAACCAATGGACTTTCTCTTCTCATGGAGAATAGCAGAGAACAGAAAAGCTATAACCTTCTTAACGTTAAACACTGAAGTTAAAAATATTGAAGTCCCAAAAAATAAAGAACTGTTATGTCTTGGTGACCAAGAGAGCGCTGAAGTATTGATGCAAGACTAATACCAGTGTTTGGGTTCCACCTACCGTCCTGTGCTTTGAGTTTAATCAGATGTGTTTTATCTGTTGCTGTTTCCACTCAGCTACAGCTGAGTGCTCCCTCTGCAAGCACTACTCTGCTTCACTGGCTCCTTGGTTATAGACTCAAATATTGTTCATTCTCCCTTTACGTTTGACTTTTTACTATTTTATCTTATGCAAAATATTAGAGGATATGGACAATTCGTTTTACAATTACTTGTACATATCCATGGTTTTTGCAGCAGGAACTAGAGAACCTACTGAAAGACTTGCTTTCTAGCTAGATCTTTGTTTTTAGCACAACAGTTGCTAAAGTGCCAGTTCAACACCGCTTGTGCATATAGCTTTTCTATTTAAAAGCCAAAATGAATGAATCACTTCATGGCAGTGAGTTGTAGTTGTTTTTCATTTTAATTCTATCTGCTGCTGAAGGATATGCTTGTGTGTTCTAGTGAAACTCTATCCGGATTTATAACACGTATTTTAAAGAGGAAGGTATCTGTTTTCTAGGCATGTGTGTGGTTGGTACAGTCTTCCCGGCTTTCTACAACTGAAGTTATTACTTCCTAGGCTATGAACCACTGCTCAGTACACACAGGTTGTTGTGAACTTCTGTTATTATAGAAATGTGTATACTTAAGTCTCTCCTGGAGATGTGAAAGGATATTTTTGCTTTGCTTTATGTGCTCTTCCAAAATGTGGTCTCCAATTCAGGTACACTGTTATAATGAAGTATTTTCTAATATCCCATGCAAATATCAGCCCTTATACATGGATGTAAAATAAATGTAGCCTGAAGACTGTACTATCCTTGGGAACATGCTAGAGTTGGATATTTTGGGACCCTTTTCTGTCTGTCCATGCTGTTGTGATGCCTCTGTGTGCTGTGCTGCCTTCTGGAGCACAGCATGGGAGTCAGTGTTAGGCACATTCCAGTTACTCAGTGCTGTGGTAGGTCTTGTAAGCATTGGCAGAAGAGATACAGACCCAAGATTGGGTTTTCTCTAAGAGATCCATGTTTCTCCCCTGGAGGTAGGAGCTGTGTGTGTCTTGCTGCCAGGCAGCATAGAAGAGAGGTAAATTTTGATGTAAACAAGAGACCATTCAGATATGGTTGAAATCAGCACAGAATTAGCTATGGAGATGTATCTCAGATTTGGGGTGTCTCTGAATTTGGGAAAAATGACAAACAATCCTGATAACCCATTTGACCTTCTTTGGCAGTCCACCAGAAAAGTCAAATCCCACCTCTACATAAGACTTCTGCAAACTGTCCCGCTTCTTCCCCCAAACAAAAAATGCCCCAGTGGTTTCTATAAAGAAATGTCTCTGTTTCCCTGGGCTGTGTCTTTCTGAATGCAGTCTTCAAAATAAAGTTCAATATACAAAGCTCACCTATAGGATAGAGATGAAGCCATTTCTGAATGTGTTAATCGTGCCACGTTTAGAACCCCCTTTGCCAACCCTGTCACAAAGGCCTGAGGAGAGGAGAAGAGCAGCTCAGTGTCCTTTCTCGATACGTAAATATTGTTGGATGTCTGTCTGAAGTGCTTGGTTCCCTCTAATTGCAGTTTTGACTTTAGGACTAAAGACTATTTGTTTACTTTAGATTTCTAATCCTGTTCATTCTGTTATGGAATTGCACACATTATTCCAGTCGTAGCAGGGCAGTCCATAGCTTCTTTACATACCATGTAGCCAGCCCAGCCTTTTTGAAATCAAAGGCTTCGGGCTTATTTTGTTTATTTTGCTTCTTTTAAATAAAGAGACTTTCCAAACAAAATGCCAAACAAATTTTCCTGTGGTCTTCCTAGATTTGTTCTGCTTCAGTTAAAGAAAGATGTAGGACAAGCTAAAGTCTGTTAAGAAACAATGGGAAAAACAGAATAATCCACTTTTTCTGAGTTTAAGAGCTCTCTAAACAAAAGCAGCAACCTCTTAGGGTTTGAATCTGGACGTCCTTGAAGTCTGTGTCTGACCTCACCTCCCAGAACAATGAATCCCCTCACAAAGCAAGTGCCAACTGTTAGCTGAGTGTTCATTTGAACTTCCTCCAGCTTGAGAAGAAATGGAAGAAAGAAATTCCTCTTAAGATGCCAGCACGTCTCCTATGTGTGACTGGCAGCTCTGAGGGATTCCAGATGCCTTAAGCCTTTCTTTTGAACATATCTTTTGATCTCATTTAAATTTCCTTCTGATTTCACCTGCTCTGTGTTTACTGACTGGAGAATATACAGGTGGACGTATTAATTCCACCACAGAGTACAAATGGACTAAAGGGAATTTATGTGCAGGATGGAGTGTGTGTAGTACAGCTAATACAGCTCCAGCTCTACTCTGTGATTTATGATTCTGAAACGCAGTATAATTTTAACAGACAACACAAACAAATGAAAAACCTTCTCCATCCCCAGTGTGTGTTTTCTAAATGAAATTTACTCTTCAATCTGGTGGTCACCTAGAAAGTCAAGCAAGTCCAAGAAACTTTTTTAGAATTAACTTTTGTGATCACGTATTTTATCCCATTCCTCGTTTACATATTTGCAGTCCTCTTTATTCACAAATGCAGACAAAACCATCCTTCAAGCTTTCAAACTATGTTTAGCTGTTGGACTTTTTTCATAACGAGTAGTAACAAATAATAGCACTCGTGCTAATGACAGTAGTCTTATTACATTAACATTGTAGTTGAACCCACACTTGGTGGAAGGAGGCAGTCAGGATCATGCCTGGTGTGGCCTGGATGCCAGAAGACCTCAGAATCAAACAGATGGGCAACACCGATGACCTGGGTCCTCATGAAGCAGGAGCACAGTCTGCAGAGACGAAGACCTTCATTGTCTGAGACAGCACATACCTTCATCAGAGAAAGGATGTTCTTGCTCCATTTAAACTGGTGATTGTAGAGTGCTTCTTAACTTCAGTGTAGGTAGGCTCCCCATCTGCCTCTCACCTGTGTCAAGTGTGGTTTCTGTGGAGTACGTAAGCTCAGAGAAAGCTGTTTCACCCTTCTGCCACATTCACGGAGGTGCACTGCCATGGACTTCAGACATCAGTTCTTGGAGTATGTGTTTGTACATCACTTAGCATAGTCTCAGTCCACAGAACTGCAGTTAAAATATATATTTAAATATTAAAGCTACCATGGACTCAGGTAACTGACTATCAGGACTGTACAAGATACTGGCACAAGTTCAGTGATGCAAATGGGAATGGCAGAGTCAGAGAAAATCAACTCCATCCCAGCCCAAACCAGAACAAGTATATTTCAGGATAATTTCACCCAATTGTCAGCAGTGTCCAGTCTTGCAGATGTACACAGCCCCTTCACTGTATTACTACTTCAGACTTTCACTGACTTCGGTGGGGACTGTGGTTAGATTAAGAATAGCCACTCGAGGCTCAGGTCTTGGTCTTAAAAAGTACGTGCAACCAAGAAGATGAGATTTGGAGTTTTTCTACTGGGAATAGGAAAACCTCAAGTTTTAGAATAATCAAAAACCTCTGGAAAGGAGTACAATAGATGACATTACTCATAGAAAATAGGTCTGAAAACCTACTGTTCCCCTGTGCTCTAGCAGATTATTACATTAGAGCTAAAAGAAATTGAGTTCACCCAGCAGCCACTCTGGATATGCCCTATTTTTGCCTTCTGTTTTGCTGTATTGTCCCGGAGCTTCTCTTTTCCCCCACTCATAGTCCCCTTCCACAATGCAGTGCTCCAGGACAACATCATCAAGCAGTACACTTAATCACCCGTGTCATCTTAAAATTTTTAAGTGGAATAAACAGCAGAGAAGTGCAGTTCGGGCAGTTGCTGGAACAAGTGAAAGCCCCCTATCCCTGGCTGAGCACATTCTGCTTCCTCAGCTAGAGTGCAAACCTGCAGCTCTGTGCCTGCCTGTCCACCAGCCTTCTTGCTCTAATTTCACATCTCCTCCACTGCTTGCATGCACCACTTGGCGTCTCCTTTGGAGGATGGGATTGTCAGGGCAAACGGCATGAAAGACACTGATGATGCAGACTAGCCAGAGAATACACATTGCTTAACAACTCTTTTGTTATTTAAGTAAAACCCCATTTGTGTTGTGTTTCAGAACGATGTGAGCTTTCTCCAGCCACATGATTCATACCTGCTGGAAAAATACTGTTGATTTTCTAACCAAATAACCCAAACACACTGAGATTGCCCAGTCTGACCATCTGCTTAAGAGAAGTCTCATTGGACCAGAGTAGATGTTTGTAGCTGAGAGTCTTCCTGACGCCAAATCTAATTAAAGGAGAGAAACAGGCACTTCCACAGCCTCATTCTTCCCATCTTAAACAAACAAACAGAGCAGTCACTCCAGCAAAGGGCTCCACTGACTGGAGAGGGAACATGTGGCAACCAGCATACGCGTAATTCCCTGCCTAACATCAAGCGAGACGAGACCTACCATTTACTGATGGCAGTCATACTTGTTTCTTGTCCTGCCCCAGGGGGAAGTCAGTGAGGATGCCACTCTTTTCTTATTTTCACCTAGTGTGGTGCCCAAGCTGGCTTGGTGGGAGGCAGCTGGTGGCAGAGAGCAGGGCCTGCAGCCATTCCTGTGGCTGAAGCTGGAAGGGCCTCCCTGGCTGCGGCATCCACTCAACCATTCACAGCGCTGCTGAGTAAAGCCAGGCACCTCCTCTTGCTCCCTTGGGGGCTGAGCAAACTGCCTTTCCAGTTTCCCCAGCTCACACTGCTACAGCTGCTGAGGGTTTCTCCTCTGAAGAGAAGTGTCTTTGTCCTAAAGCACCAATACAGTCTAAATATGTGAAATCCACAATGGTCAGTAAAGGGGACAAGTAATATTCCCACAAAGTGATTCACCTGAAGTTTGTTTGTGCTTTTTTCCTTCTTTTTCCCTTTTACATTTAAAGCTACACTGACACCACAATTACACCAGCTAGACAGCTCCAGGTTCTCTTGACCTTATTACGGGAAGGAAAAGCCCTGCTTGGGCTTTCCTCTATTTCCCAGTTCCAGTGGAGCTTGTCAGAGTAATTGGGGCTTGAACGTACAGCCCACAGAAGATAAAGAAAGCATTTCATTATTGGACATCTTATCTCACAACTTTGGTTTTCAGACAGACAACATGGTGACAACGTCATTCCTGCACATGCCCTCAGTGGAGGCTTTGGCTTGCAGTTGGTGTATGCTGTCGGTTTTCAGCCCTGGAGAGTCAAGTCTAGCAGCGTTTCTCACCATTTTGTTATGGTTGATAATATTCCAAATGTTACAGGCAACATGGAACAGTTTAAAGATCGAGAATTTTGAAACACAGACATGAAAATGAAGCATGTTAGCTACACTGTGTGGCAAACCTATCTCCCAGCTCTGGAGTATGTTGGTAGTAAAGCCACGTGGACTTTCATGCAATGTTCCAGAAAAGCACTCACATGTTGACTTCATGGGCTTGAACATTCTGCATGGCATGGAACTCCTTCCATTCCCCTGTATTCAAAATATTTTCTTAGAAGAAAAGTGGGAAAATAAATGTCTTAGAGGAATAAGCAGATGTCCGCTGTTAGAGATCAGTATGTTATACAATCAAGTTTACAATAGTTGCTTTTAAATATAAACTAACTTCTGACCAGTGTTTTCCAGCATACTGTGAAATCTGCTTGTTGTTCCTTTTGTCATTTACAAGTAAACACCCACTGGAGAGTTTTATAATTTGCGAAATATGGAAAAAGCTTTGTTCATGAGAGACCACTTTGATAAACCTGTGTGCCAGAAGCCTTTCATTTCTCTTGATCAGACTCAGCAAACTTTTCTGCAGCTTGACCACTCTTCAACACAGTACAGCTTTGCTCCCCTCTGGACTGGGCAGATGATAGAGGCAGGCTTCAGCAGCAAGGAAAGGCCTCTTTATCTCCTGACAGGCCTACAGAACTTAAATACACTAGAACACTCTCCTTCTCATCTGTGACTCTACTTCTCCCATGGCTTAATCACAAAGCCAGAGCAGGACCTCGGTTCCGCTGGCTTTGAAGTTCGAAAGATTTTTTATAGAATTGTTTCCTCTCATAAAGAAATGGCTTTTTTAAAGTTGACAAATGGTGGCATTTATTGCTATGTTCTCCTCTGAGAATGGGATTAGTTTGGATAAAGCTCATTTTTGTGAGAAGAAAAGAAGTTCTGCCATGGTACTTAAGGAGTGCCACCTCTACTGTCCATGTGTCTGTCTCCCCAGACACGCTTGCTGGGAGACTTCTGACTGCTTCCTGCTCTTGCAGCTCAGGGATGAGACCTCCTCAGCTGAGTGCACCAGATCAAAATGGTCACAGGGAGCCAACATCAAGACTTTCTCATCTCAAATCCATGCAGGCAGAGGAGGGCAGAATCTGCTCTACAGCTTTTGTAGGAATTACTCATTTATTTTTGAATGGCCTTATTCTAAAACACTTCTGCTGTAGGAAAGTGGGCAACAGTAAACCCTAGGTATACCCCCTTCTGGGTATTATGCTGGGATAATAGTCATGAATGAAGTCCTGATAAAGCTGCTGTAACTCTTTTGGTTGGTTCTTGGTTTTTAAATTGGCCCCAGCTGGGTCAGGTGGCCCTTTGGAAAACAGTTATCAGGAAATAGCTGACAGAACCTGGACCAATTGGGATGCCATAGTGACCAAGTAAAAGTCTCAGCATTTCTTATTCTGTGAGTGAATAATTGGGATAGACTGGGAGAGGTGGGGAGAGATGGAAGAAAAACAGTATAAGGGTTTCTACTTCAGAGAGAAACTCTTTGCACCAAATTTTATCTAAGTTTTTTGCTATATCATGTCCCATTGGATTTTACTTTTAAATGGGAGATAAAAGTAAACTTCATTATGTACTGAGAAAAGATCACTGAAAGAGTGATTTAAGAGGAAGGAAAGCTAAGCCCTTTTTCCCAACCATCTATATGTTTATCATATGCACGTGTGAGTAGACAGGGACTTCTCACCCTGGAGAAGAAAATGAAGTACAGGAGAAATTCCCAGAGATTTAGAGAAAACATGGAGCTTCTGATCTTTCTTTTCTAGAAGCTCAATTCTCATGGATCCCCAGACAGTCATGAAAAGGGCTGGAAAAGACAAATTATGTGCTGGAACAACAGCTGAGTTTTAAAAGGAGTGTGTGTTTGGCTCAAAGGACTTCACGTTGGATCCCTCCCTGGGAACCTGCTGGGACCTCCAGCCCAGCTCCAGGCACTTCTGGTTGTATGACTAAGTTCACGAACAAAGTGAAGCTTTGATCTAAACAGCTGGAAAGGGGGTCATCCTCAGGTATTTGTGTATTCAACAGGAAACCCTCGACACTAGCAGAATGATGCCAGTCAGGCTAGAGATAGATATGGCCCTTTGCTTTTGAAGATCAGTAACAAATGCTCTCCTCCTGCATTTACACTCATGGTTTCCAAAGAACATTTACTGCTGTCTTTACTCATTACTATAAAATGTGATAGAGCATTCACCTGAGAGGTCAGAGATACATATATGAAGCTGGATCATGATACAACAAGAAATTCAAGAAACAACAAGAAAAAGAGTCTAAAATTGTAGGAGGCTGGTAACTGGGAAGGACACAGTCTCTGAGTTTGGTTTGCTTTCCAAATAAGAGTCCCACATTTCATGTGAAATGTTCATTGCATAGGAACTCTCAGGATAGGGCTCTGTATTAGCCACTGAGCTGGAAACCTGCTCTCCATGGAGGCATGAACGCTTCCAAAGCATCCTGAACTCCACAGCCTGAGGACAGCAAACCTCAGAACTGAGTGCTAACAGGAGAAACCCATACAAACAACCCAAGTGCTCTTTCAAGTATTTATGTCTTACCTGGGGATCATTAAAGCCTCTCCCCTCATCCTTCTGATATTCTGAGGCTTAGATCTGGGAAGGACCTAAATGTTTTAGGGGATTTGTAGCTGTAGGAATGTTATTGCACGTGAATCTGAAGCTGACAAAGGCTCTTGCAGGACCAGTGTGGTTATCCGAGGCCCTTGAAAGGTCTCCTCAAATAATTTGAGAGCTAAAAATGGATGTTTCTGAGTACTTTCATAGCCACAAAACATTTTTAGCATCTTGTTAATTGCATGTTTTGCAGCAACATTTACTTTTGGCTCAGGAAGAGACCACAAGATGCACTGTTTGTTACTGGAGTGATAGTACTTTTGCCCTGGGCACCTTACTTCAGAGGAAAGATGCTTCTCAAAACAGTTTTCAGTCACTGATCTTTCAGCTCTGTGGTACATAGGTGTGTTTACACCTACCCTTACGCAGGATGTCACAGGCTTTAAAGATTTGCTTGCTTAAGGACAAATGGACAAATCTAAGTGTGTGACAAACAATCATTAACTTTATTTACTGTACAGTAAATATGAAGATCTACTAAGTTTACTAATTAAAATTTCAATGCATGGCTAAGTCAACACAAGTTACACAACATTGCTTGGCTGTGTTATAATGAACTCCATTTAGTAAGATAACTTCCATGTTGCCTCTTCATTTAGGAGAAAAAGTAAGCTAGAAACCCGTACTCCTCTTTTGAGGGGGGGGGGAGAATTAAAACAGAAAGGGAAGGAGGGGGATGGGTTTTATTTTTAAATTATCATACAGGTGGGTCTCATCAGGCAATGTCTGATGCACACACTTACCTCCTGCCTGTGATGGACACCTCACAACTGCAAGAAAAGGATGCTCTGAGTGGGGTTGAACTGGACAGAAACCTCACTTAGTGCTCTAAAGAACTGAAGGAGGCCAGGTTACTGAGCAGTCAGACTCGGTCTGTGAGCTTGGCTTGCCTGGTTTGACTTGAAAACAATAATGCACACAAATAAGAACCTGAACTCCTTCCCCTAGGGTTTCCTGCCCAGACCTCTTGCTTGAAGAGACAATTCACATTTTTCATCTCTCTCAAAACAAATTAGGCCCACATGCCAACATGACTTAGTGATTATGTAGTAATTACCTTGAATATTTATGCAGGATTTCAGCAGATAAGCTCAGGGTGAGTCATCGGAAGGGCTTTATTCTCTTGCACAGTTTAGTCCCTGACTCCTTAAAAACATCATTTAGTTTCTACTGAAATGCCTTCTGCTTGGCTTGAATTTCATCAGGACTTCTATGCCGTCTGCATTATTGTTCTTATTGCAAGTGACAATTTTATGAGCAATTCAATGTCTGAATAGCTCTTCTACTTGCACTGGTGAAGACTATTCCAATTGAGAGCCATAGACTTTGTCTTGGTGTGTTTGAATGTGGACATTAAATCAGAGATAATAAACAGAGATAAGATTTGAATTAGAAGAAAGAGTAAATCAGAGTTTAAAAGTGAAATGCTTGCTTTGCGTAACTCTCACATTAAGGCAACCAGAATATATGTCAAATTATTTTTTTCTTTTTCGATTAATGTAGAGTTTTTCTTATCTCAGTTCTACTCTGATCCTTAAAATAAGTTTCTGAGATGACTTAGTTTCCAATGCTGACAATAAAAACAACATTTTGTTACAGCTTGTGGCACCCTTTTATAATTCTTCAGCATACAAAAAAACTGCTTTTGTGCAGTGAAAAACTTCTGATTTTTTTTCAGAATATGATTGCTACATACCTGCAAATAAAATGCATACATCTCCTTGCAGCTCCCTAGTGCTGTCACAATGTACTGCTCGATTTCTGACCCTGCATTTCTTTTTCCCAAATGATGCCTTTTTGTTTGTCAGATTTGGGTGGCAGAGTTGAACATGAAGCATGTAGGATGAGGTGCCACGTGGCAACAGCTTTCTCTTCTGGCTGTGCTGAGGAGTTCTCAGCTCCTGCACTCACACCTGTGAGTGTTTAATATGAGAAATGGGAATTTCACGTGCTTCATTGCAGCAGCAGAAGCCTGAACTGGCTGCTTTCAAATGCTGCAAGTACATGGTTCAGCTTGTGCTTCAGTGAGCTTGGCCGTGCAATGGTTCAAGGGAACTATCTTTGACTAGTATTTACATTATATTTTTTTGACCTGTCTATTCTGGTTTGCTTTTTTTTTCCCTCAGTATGTTCATTTTCACACATCTGTTTTTCTCTTTTCTGTGCTTGCTTCCCATGTCCTTGCATTCCTTTAATCTCTCCGATTTTCTCACTTTTTTTCTTGCCCCATTCAACAATATTCTCTCTCCCTTTCTCTCCCTTTTTCTATCCCTCCTGTGTTGTTCTTGCCATCACCCCAAACCTGCCCTGTTCTGGCTTTTGTACCCCCACACCTACTCCCTCCATCCTGCTCTGCTGCTGTAGCTGGCCATCAATTTCTGTCAGACAGCCCAGCCAAAACTGCAGCTAAAGGTTTCTTTCTTTCTTTCTTTCTTTCTTTCTTTCTTTCTTTCTTTCTTTCTTTCTTTCTTTCTTTCTTTCTTTCTTTCTTTCTTTCTCTCTTTCTCTCTTTCTCTCTTTCTCTCTTTCT
>JACDJE010000065.1:1143173-1195121 GCA_016647715.1 Pavo muticus
CTTCCTTCCTTCCTTCCTTCCTTCCTTCCTTCCTTCCTTCCTTCCTTCCTTCCTTCCTTCCTTCCTTCTTTCTTTCTTTCCTTCTTTCTTTCTTTCTTTTTTCTTTTTTCTTTTTTTCTTTTTTCTTTTAAACCAACTGGATTAGTAATAATTGCAGTTTGTTGCACATTCTCAATGGGAAAATGTTTGTGAGTAAATCTCAGTCAATCCTCTGGCACAGGAATAAGCACCTTGTTTAGTCTAGGGGCACTACATAAATTGGCCTTACATCCTTGCTTTCAAGCTGTATTTGAGCTCTGTTTTGTAATTGCTATTTGCATACCAGAGGGATTGCGTAGGGGTGCTACCCGGATCAAAGTTGCATTCATCCCAGCTTGGGTGTATTAGCTGTAATTAGTAATGTAATCTTAGGAGACAATGCCACATTTAGAAGATGAACTGAAACTGCAGCAGCACTTCAGCAGCAAAGCAGTGTTGATGCAGCCTGTTCCTCTCCCAGCAGCACACACTAATTGCAGTGGGAGGTATTTATATTATACACCCAAAAACCCCGATGTATTTCCAAACTAACATGAAATACTAACTGAATTGTAGGTGTTTCGGTTTTGTGGCTCTTACCAGATGGAAAGATAGCAATGCAAGCACTGAATATTTTCTTTGCGTTAACAGGGAAATGAGAGGTCAGTGGCCACCGGTCAGGGGAAAGCAGTAGGATTTGGGTGGTATTTCAGGTTCCTGTGGTCTTTACGCCAGCTTGTTGCTGCTCTTCCCCTTCCAAAAACAGTCATGCTTGAACAGTTCTTTCTGTGCTCAGGGAAAAAATATCAAGCCAACATCCCTAGATTTCCCCTGACACTTTTTCTTTTTTTAAAACAAATTGAGTGTTAAACATTATAGCAAGCTTTTTTTCCCCCCCCCTACTATCTCACCTCGCGCTCCTCTCCATCCACTTCCCTGCTCTGACATCATGCCCAGTACAAAGGGAGGCAACAGACCCTGAGGAGACTCTGCAGGGTTATGGACATTGCAAAGCACAGCTGCGTGCAACGTGGGTCACTAAGGACAGGTGGGATTGTGGCCATTGCAGAGCATGGCCAATCATGGTCAATTTGTGTCTTAATTCACAATGGGCCTTACAAATGCAAAGGTATCCAACAAAATGTGTCTTTTGGACATGCATGTACAAAGGGCTAAATTGTCTTCAGTTCTAAGTGTCTTCAGGTATGGGTGTGGAACAGCAGCTTGGATCTGAAGGTCTATACAAACAGGCAGAAGAACGTCTTTACTGTGAGGGTGACAGAGCATTGGAACAGGCTGCCCAGAGAAGCTGTGGAGTCTCCTTCTATGGAGATATTCAAGACCCAGCTGGATGCTTTCCTGAGTATCCTGCTGTAGGGAACTTGCTTTAGCAGGGGGTTGGACTAGATGACCTCCAGAGATTCCTTCCAGCCCCTAAATTTCTGTGATTCTGGGATCTAAGCACCATAGGTGATGCTTGTGCATCCCAAGATTTGAACTGAGCTGTTCTGTATTTTTAAAAATCAAAACAAGTCTGAGGGAATCACTCCAGTTGGACTTGTCTGACCTGGGTAGTGCTTTATGTTGCCTACCTGCACACACTGAGCAGAACTGGAGCGCTGACAATAGGTACTGTTCATACCTGCCTGTGCTTTATTACAGATCAACCTGTCTGTGTCCTGTCATTACAGGCCATTGCAGCAGCTCATGTGTGGAGGCACCTCTGGAGAATACCAGGTCCAAACCCCAGCCCAAAGCAGGGCCTGGAGCTGCACAGGGCCATGTTTGGCTGTGAGTGGGCACCCCAGGGATGGGGAATCCCTGAACTCCTTCTTACTGTTCTTTTAGCAGACCAGTGTGAGAGATGGCAGAGGTGTTTGTTTCAACCAGATGTCACTGTGATCAGGCAGACAGAGGGAAAGGGAAGTTGCACAGGCTTCATGAAGAGTAGTTTTTAAAATGGATTTGTTTAGTTAGTGCAAATGTTCTTGTGGATTGGGATTTTGCTCTCCCCTGACTGCAGCGAACATAACATAAAGATGGAAATATATGGGGTTGATGTTCTTCCTTGAGTATGCAATAAAATACAGGAAAAAAGAACTAAGAAAAATGACTGTTAGGTTCTCTAAGCAAAAAAAGTTACGATTTATTACTTTTGTACATAGATGAATTACTACAAAAGTGTGAAACTAATTAGTTTAATTACAATAACATTTTAATGTAATTATTGTTCTGGAATTTGAATTGACAATTGTAATCTTTCAATTCAAAAGTCCAACACTTGGCTTTTTTAATGTGCTGCATCACACAATTGTCACTCTGTAAGGTTTACTACTCAATTATAGATTTTCCTTTAGCAAAGGCTCACTGGTGGTAGAGGCATTTATGTAACCCAGGCAATTTGGAACTTACTTGGAGTCTGCAGTAAAATGCTCAGCCAAATGGTTCTGATAGTAAAAGGAACCTCTTTTATTTTGTTTCCTTTTTTTTTTCTTTTTTTTTTTAATGGGAGATCACAATGGTGGCTGAGAAATCTTTGTTGCTCCCTTTTCTCCCATCAGCAACACTCATATCCAGGCTGAATAAATCCTTCAACGCATTCTTTGCTCATGGCCGTTTGATGTGGTTCCAGCAGCTTCAAACATGGGAGACATCCAAACTGCTTAGTGCCAAAAAGGCTGAAACTGCACTGCCATGGGAGCCTGAACGGCAGAGGGGCCGCCAGGCAGTGCCCTGCAGGACCCAAGGTGCTCACCCACCCACTAGGCAAGAATCTATCTGTGTCCCTCTGCTCTGTGGTGGGCAGCACCTGGAGTGCCTTTCCTAGCTCAGATTCTATTCTTCTGCTCCAAAGCAACAAGCCAAGCTCCCCACCAGCATTCAACCTCTGTGCCAAAAAGAAAATAACAAGAGTAAAAGCACTGCACAACAGAAACATATGGGACAGTGAAGAGGCTAGGACTGCTGGGGAGTCCAGCACAGTCATGTCAGGGTGCTCAGGTTGGTGCTACTGCAGCATTCATCCAGGCCAATGGAGGAGATAGGTGGTTGGTGGCGGTGAGCACCTCCCCTGGATGGAAAGTGACACTTCTGCTCAGCTCTGGACACTTCTGAATGCTGCAGGAGGTTGGGGAGCCTAGCTCAGCTGGCAAGAGGGTAGGCATGCTCCAGCATCAATGCCATCACACCTGACAAGGTCCTGGCTGGCTGCAGCACCATGATGTCCTCATAAACCAAGGCTTTCTTTCTGATGGCTGCGCAAACAAGAAGCCTGGCTTAACTGGAGTGCAGAGCTGTTGCTGGCTATAACAAATGATGGACTCTCCAATTACCATTTTGCCAGGGCAGTTCAGTGCCAGGGTAAATCAGTGCATGTGTGCTGCTCCGGCTGCCAGCTGGCTGCTCCTGCCTGCAGCAGTGTCTGGTCACAGCTCTGGGGATGTGCCCTGCAAGTCTCCCCTTGGCAGCACCTCCTGCCTGCCACGCTCACTTCCTTCAGCCTTTGCCTTTCTCCCTGCTCTGGTCCTCTGACTTCAGATCATGGCTTTCTGTTTTAGTTCACTTCTGTATTTATACTGGGCCAAACTGACTAGATACTTTCTGAACAGAGTGACCTAGGAGTTTTGAACAAAACATCTTGTCAAAAGCTCTGATATGTCAAAAATGACTTTTTATTTCCCATAACAATGTGGTTTGATTTGTTTTATTTTCTTTTTTCTTGGTAAAACTGTCAATAGGAACCACTTCTTGAAAGTTAGAAGTGCAAAGCAGATCTTCTCTAAGGAGCAGAGGATCATTGTGAAGGGCATCATTTTTCCTTGCTGTTCATCCCAAACTGTCTTCATCCTCTCATCCTCTATTCCTGCACAATAGGACTGAGGGAAGTGCATGAGATCTATTGCTGAACTATGGTGTGGATAGACTTCGTCTTCCTCAGCTAGAATTCTGTCACCTTTCAAGAGAGAAAAATTCATTTTAAAAACAAAAATCCCAAGTAAGAAACCTCAAATAGTTGCAGGAAACCACCACAGAGGTATACAATATCCAGTGGAAGACCTTGCTGAAAACTGAACAGATTACTCTTGTTATATGTGGTTAAACTGGGCCATTAATGCTAAAACAGTTCAAAGCACAAAATAAATTCTGATTTTCTTCTGTCAAAGTTTGTGGTTCGGTGTTCACACATTCTAGGCCCCAGTTAAATGATTTACTGTACAATTTAATGCCTTTCAGCTGTCACTCGCATAAAAGGATCCCTTGAACGATCTGCCAGCAAATGAAGGCAGCACTTGTCCAGGGTGGAGTGTGGCCAGGGCTGCAGGAACCAACTTGCCAAGATATGCAGGAACAATCACGTAAGCCACTGTGACCCAAGTGTGGTACCCAGCAAAGTGAAGGCCACCTTGCTGTGATCTTATCTGCAAAACCACTTCATTTAAAACATACTGAGACGTTCAATCTTCTGTGGAACTTTTGCAAGCAACTGCCTTTACAACAGGTTGTACCATAGGCATGCTGCTATTCTTTGTCCTTCTTTTGAACTTTTCTCTGCTCCTGGTCTTCCAGTGGTGTGATTTTTTTGAAGTTTTCCTTCACAATAGCTTCTTGAAATCCCAGTTCTCACGTATCAACATACTGAGGAGAAACAGTTGCCATGGGACAGTGAAAAACATACTTCAGGGGCTCAGGAGCAAGGAAGGAAATAAAAAAGGCACAGCATTTCATCAATTACGTGTTGTAGTGTTTGGCATAGCTCTGAGTTCTTTGCTTTGTCTCTAGCTGAAGTGGTACTATGCCTCTCATGCTCAGGGTGGGTGCACTCAGCAGTGGGTGCAGCTCTCAGCAGTGACCTCGTGGGGACATAGCAGTGCCCAGCACTGCAGCCGTGTTCTGTGGAACAGGGAGAGGAGAATATTGGTGTCACCCAAAACTGTGGGGTACTCAAGCATATAACATCCGGATTAGGATTTGGCCTTAGTTCTGGAGTTATTAGCCATGTTGTATGTTTACAACCGGAACAAGCAATTAGACAAAAGCTCAGAATGGATGAGCACAGTGTGGAAAGAACCAGAACCTTATCTGGTCTCTGCATCAAGACTCCAACTTCATTGTTAGCCAGTCGTGTACCTTTAATCATGGTTTTAATACTCAAGTGATGCAGAGTCTGCTGCAGTCCAAGGTAAAACCTAATGGTTGCAGAGTTCATGATTAAAAACAGGACCCTGAATCCAGTCTGAAATTTCCCTAGATTCCATCTTTCAACCCCACTGGGCATTTTTCTAAAAGGGAGTTGATCCTGCGGGTGGCTGAGATGCCTTGTAAAGATCTCCTCCCTTCAGCTGATCTGCTGGAGGGTGGGCTGGGGAAGGTGATCCAGCAAAAAACATGTTTTCCTTGTGAGGAAGGTGTGTGGGTAAGGGAGGGGCCTTTCTTCCAGCAGCAGGAGCTATGTGGCTGGCTCTGCCGGTCCTGTTGAGTTGTGTTCAAAGCCTCTCAGACTGCCACACTTCTCCATGATTCTGAATAGTTCTTGCTGCTTTCTTCTCAACTCTCATAAATTTTTCAAGATCTCTTTTGAAATACGGATACTGGAAGCTGACTTTTTTCCTTTTTTTTTTCTGGAACTAGTGCAACACCTCTTTAATAACAACATCTGGTTAGGATCTTTAATTCTGTCTGTCACAGAAGATTACATTAACATCACTGCAAGGTCCTCTCACGTCCTTTCATGTGAGCACCAATACAGTGTTGTACGGAAAGGGAGAGAGCCACTATCAGACCTCCACTGCTGCTGCCCTCTGTGCTTTGATGGGTGACTCAGCTGGGAGAGCTCAGTCAAACTGGGACAGCGGGCAGGATCACACAGCTCAAGATGCCTGTGACTCTGGGAGGATCTCAAGGGCAGAAGCTAGCAGGTCAGACAAATGTTCATGCATTCAGCAGAAGTCACTTCTGGGCTTTGCACACATCCCGTAAAAGAGCCAAGTCAGGTTTGTGCCCTGCAGCTATGCTGTCAGACTCAAAGCAAAGAGGAAACGTTTCATAGCAGCTTTGCAGGAAGATTGTTTGCCTCTAATAATAGCTTCAGAGATGAAATAACGCTGTCGTATCATTGTCTGTTCATAAGGGGAGGAAGTCTGAGTGCACTGTTACATGATGGATAGGATTGTAGCATTAGTAAAGACAAAGTTGCAAACAGCTTGCAAGGTTTTGTAAGATTGTTCTCATTTCTCTCCCCTTATTTCAAAGACACATTCATTGGATGCCTTTTAGGGACCTCACTTGTTCAGCTGAGTGACACGGACAATCCACACCTCCCAGTTAGACACTTTTTCCTTGTAATTATTCTCTGTTTTCTGAGATGCTGAAGGGGACACATACAAAAGAAATGCTTTTTGCTAGGAGAGGAAACAGAGTCCAATATAAATGTGGGGATTTTGCATACCTCTTTCCATCAAGATGTTGCATGCAGCAGACCTTTTTCTTTTATCTTAAACTCTTCCAGAACAACCTCTGCAATGTATCTGAGAGCACTGCAGCATAGTCAGAGCTGTTGCATGAAGACATGCCAAATCCAGTTAAAAACTGAGTAGGAACCTAAATATTTAACTACCTTTCTGGCTTTTTTCAGGTACTTTCTATACTCAACAGCTCACCCATTTGATTTAGGTGTTTGTGTTACTTATTTGCTTCAGAAAGAATGGTCTCTTTCAAGCAGAACAGACTCGTCTGAGTGATCAAAACCTATTTCAGTCAAAATACAAACGGGCTAACTACTTTCTTATTGTCCTCTAAATCCCCAAGGAAACATCACACTGAAGGCATTCTGCTGGCCACACGCTACTGCTCTGTGCCTGTGGGAGGTCTACAAGGTGTTGGGAACAGTTGTGGTACCGTGTTACTGCAGGGGGAATTGCAATCACACCCAGTGTTAACGTGGCACTGGGCAGCTTCTGCAAACAGGCCAGGAGTGGGAGCTTCTGGACATAAGCAACTCTAGTGGATTTTCAGTTACATAGTGTCTCTCTGATTTTTGTTGTTGTTGTTGCATATTGCTGATGCATTGTCAAGATGTTCAGGCACAGCTGCAGAGGCTCACAGGGCTTATGGTAATCCCAGTTCCAGCTCCTTGGTGGTGACAAAGCCATATTAGCTTCCAGAGCACTAGCACACCCACCTCCCTGAGGCTGCCCTGAGGCTGCCCTTACCCAGCACTGTCTGCAGGACTCCATGGGCTCTGGGAAGTTCTTGCTCCCACTGATCTCAAAAGAATCCAGAAATGGGGAAAAAACCAAACACCTATCCCTGGAAAGCCCTCAACCTCTTTTCCAAAAGTATCAGTTTAACTGATGACATCTGAAACACTGGTAATTTTGGTGGGGAAAAGTTTAAAACTAGGGCAGAATTTCCATGCATTTCCAGCACAGTTAATGCCTTGTAGGAATATGTGCTGGAGCTGGAATGGTCTCTAGTGAATCACTGTCTTACACGTGATCAATAAAATAAAGCAGTACAGAGTCAGTAGCAAGTTTCCAGTCCAGAGAATACCCTCTTTACTGTGGAGAAGGAAGAAAGCTTTATTCCTTCATGCAATGAAGTGGCTTAAAAAACTGAGTTGAGTTATGCTAAGCATTAACTTTACTTTTTAATGGTGGCACCATGTGGGAGATGTATAGGCGGGGAACTCATCCTCCAGGTAGGGAAAGAGAGAGGTTGTACCCACAGCAACTCCCCTCTAGCTGAGAGGAGGAACTGTGCATGCTGAAGACAGCTGGGGCTTTAACTGAGCTCTGACTTTCAGCTGGGCTAGTCAGATGGAATGCAAGCCATGGGCCAGCACACAAGGAGCTCATGTTGTAGCCAAGTTTGTCCAGAAAAGTCTGATAATCAGTAGTATGAGGAGTAGGGAAAATGCCAGGACAGGGTCATGGTCATCTGGGCAAGTTTCCTGGGAGCTGGGTAGCACAGAAATGCTGAATTGTGGTGCAGTAGGTATAAATGATGTGAAGTGGCCTTTCCCAATGCTCCCTGCTGTAAATGAGGTCCTGCTGGTCCATGGCTATGTGTGAAGCTTGCTGGAGAAGTGACACAGCTGTGGTGAACGTCCCAGGAGGGCAGGAAGCAGAGACGCTGCACACAGGGGGCTGTGGCGAGGCCTGAGGAGCTGCATTGACACCAGTGCATGGACAGAGGCTAAGGGCCTCAGGGGGGCCTCTGCTATGGCCCACACCCGCTGCAGGGAGCTGCCATGGGCTGCAGACCTGGCTGCATCCGGATGCTCGGACTTACAGCACAGATGCTGTTCTTTCAGTGCAAGATTTCACATGGAATAAAAAGTGGTAGAAAACACATCTGTAGGAATATGACATAGTTTAAGGAAAAGAGAAGAACTTTATTATTTTTTCCTTTTGCAACCTTTCTGGCTATATTCTCCTCATGATTAATGATTTTTCCCAGAATTGGTGGTGAAACTCAAAAAACAATGAAGCTTTATGTCACTGAACACTCTCAAATGGTTCTATTTGAAAGAACACTCTTGTTACTTTTAAGGAAGCACTTTCTAAGAATTTGACAGAATGAGGAGAAGTTCAGCCAAAATTTCTAAGGAATCTTAATTCAGAAATGTCTCCATTTTTTCCCCGGAGCACATTAACTGATCTCGTCAGGCAATCTTAGCCTCAGAAAGAGCAAAAAGCGGGCAAATGCAGCATCTGAGTTTAGAAATAGCTCCTCAGGAGAGGCACTGGGGGAGGCATTATGCCAGGACTGGGATGGAGGTTTGGAGCCCACCAGCCATAGCAGTTACACATCTAAGCCAAGAAGGCTCCTTCTGTCACAAACCTGAGCTGTGCTGCTGCCCTGCACCAGAAGGCCACACCGCCCTGCTCTTGTTAGTGCCCCAGGTGCAACGGGGCTGCTGTGGCCATACTCTCCATTCCCGAGACACATTTATCCCTGAACTGGACCCAGAGGGCAGCAAGGTGGTCTTCTGTGGAACCAGGCTTGTGGGGTTGCATCTGCAGCCACACTGCACACTCCACAGTGTAAGAGCGGGCCCTTGAGAGTTGTCCTCCCTCTCTGGCCAAAGCATGTACTTATGATTGGCCTCTGGATCCCTTGCTCAAATAAGACCTGCAAGATCAGGCTACTAAAATAGTCTTTTCACTCATTAAGATATGTTTTGTGCACCAAGTCTGATGTATTTTCTTTATTTTTTTTTAATAATAGGGCTCCCAGATTGCAGTATAGCAGTCATTATTTATTTGTTGAAATGAATATTTCCCCCAGAAAGGAACCATCTCCATTGCTCTCTGTCCACATCACATTACAAATGTGACTGCTGCAGGATGGAATGCCAAGACTTCAAAGAGTCTGACCATACCACGAGATGAGAGCATCACTCTGGAACAGTATCAGTCCAGATTTCATCTGCCTTTCAAAGGCAGCACCTGAAAGGAAGGCTACAGAGCAAGTGAAAATAGAATCTCCACATCTAGGACTCTGGTTGGGAGTGGAAGGGCCTCAAGTGGGGACAAAGGCCAAAACCTGACACTTCTGGCTGTGCAATGCCCAGTGCCACCGCCCAGTACTGCTACCAATGGGACTGGTGCAGCAGCAGGGAAGTGGGGACAAGAAAAGCCATCCAACCCACCATTAGTTTATGTAGGAAGCCATTGTCCAACCCAGTGCTGGTGAGAGCGGAGCAGGCCACACAGAGCAGTACTCAAAACTAAAGCAGCATCTTTATTTTATACATAATCGTCAGTACAAAAAGTTTATTATATAAGAGCTGTTTTGTTTACAATATATTATATTGCTTCAAGCCAATGCAAAAAGTTCATACGTTACAGTTCTACTTTGTTTAAAATATATTATATTGCTTAATTGGCACCATTGCAGTGTATTTTTAATACACAGAACTTTGCAACATTTTAAGGTCAAAAATAATGCTGAGTTGAGTAGTTCGGTTTTTAAATTAGGTAAAATTTGTTTATTTTCCTTTGGGAAAAATCTAAATACATAACAAAACTGACACCTTTCCTTTGTCTTAGGCAAACTAAAATCTGCAATCACTGAAATGTATCAGGTTAGCATCTAGGAAATTTTCTGCTTGAATATTGTTACTTAATTTTTGGAAAATGTTATATTGCAGATATGTAATAAAAACAAATGAAATTAAAACATAACCAGAGTATAGTACAAAACCATCCAAAGCACTGAAAGAAGAAGCCTATATAATCATGCTACAGAAGTATTTATAAAACTTAAAAGGAATAGTAAATATCAGCTCAGTGGTTTATAATGAAGCTAATAAAATTCCAGCCAGTAATCTAAACTGTAGTGAACAGCGTTTTAACATCCCATCCATGAAAGGTTAATGAAGGCTATGAACTTTGTGTAACACGAACCATTTCAGATGTTGGAGCTCACCAGATATAATTGGATTCGGGTGGAGCGTGCCTCTCCTCCGCCTTCTTGGGCGAAGGCGTGTACTGCCTGTGCTTGGTGCCGGCTGGCCTCAGGGCGCTCAGACCGCTGGCTCCGTACCCTGGAAAATTACCCAGCTCAAGAGAACAGAAACTACAGTGGCAGCTTCATGATGCGCTGATAATATTTCAAGTGGAGACAGTCCCCCAGCTTGAACAAAAGCTTCTAATGCACCTCACATGCACGCGGTCCCTTCCCTATCCTCTCCCTGGTCTTGGAAGAGCAGGATGCTGATGGGCAGGCTTAGCCCAAAAAGATCAGGATCATCAGGCAAGCTTAGCCCCAAAAGGCTGGAACAGTCAGCCCACTCGGGCTGCCACCTGGAGCAGGTTCACATCTGCACGGTCCATGCCAGTGTGTACCTTAGGTGTGAGCCTAACAAGTGTTAAGAGATGCCTTGAGCAGCCCTTTGGGTGACCCAGCATTAACGGGGTGAGCTGTGCTCTGCTGTACAGCAGGATACAAAGAAAAAGAGCAGGGACAACAAGTAGTCCGAAAGTAGTTTGAAAAAGGCTCAGTAGAGCTGCTTTGTTATTACAAATAAAAATGAAACACAGAACTCAAAGTCTCGTTTTGACATTATTTATAGTCTCATTTACCCATCTCACTCTGTAAATCCCATGGAAATAACTTTGAAAAATTAAGCCAGAGGTTTAGATTTTAACCACTTCTTTAAGAAAATAGCTTCCCCAAGGAGCCGTTCATTTGATACAAACACGAACTTTCTAACATAGTCCTTCTAAACTGTGACGTTAATGGCTATCAGCTAGAATTCTGTATGACCGCTGAACTCACAGCTACGTGGTGTATGAAGCAGATCTCTCAAATTAACTATAGGTCTTCTATCAAGGCCAAGAGATACTCGGTTTTAGCTGAAAAATGAACTGTCATGCAATACAGACTTGAACATGCAATTTAAGCCCTATGCAGGCACTTAAAATGGGAGTGAATTTTACTCCAGCCACCTATATCACTTTCTTTGCTGAATACAAAGACTTTTTCAGTGCTAAATGCAGCAGGTCTTTGCCCAAACTCCACATAATGAAGACAGCAAAACCATGGAGCTGTCAATAACGTACAACAACTAAATTTTCATTATAAACCAGTGGTACTCTGCTTTTTTTCTTGTTGTTGTAGTACAGACAATTACTTTTTGTGGGCTGTTCATTCCAAATATATACATTTTCACTTGCTATATAACAAGAATATTAAAGTATTTTTTATCATTGCTACCGAAAAAATTAAGCATGAATAGTTTGCCAAGTGTTTAAGATAAATGTTATTCCTTTATGAGTGTACATACAGAATGTCTTACAGAAATGTCTTTATCACTGACCTGGATAGTAGGATTGAGAGCATCCTCAGCATATTTGCAGATGACACTAAGCTGGGTGGTGTAGCCATTGTATGCCATCCAAAGGGACACAGACAAGCTTGAAAACTGGGACAACCCCAGACATGAGTACAGACTCATGGACAAGAAATCCTTGAGAGCAGCCCTGTGGAGAAGGGCTTGTGGATGTGAAAGCTGGACATGAACCAGCAGCGTGTGCTTGCAGCCCAGAAGGCCAACAGTGTCCTGGGCTGCATCAGAAGAGGGGTGGCCAGCAGGGAGAGGGAGAGGATTGTCTCCCTCTGCCCTGCCCTTGTGAGACCCCCATCTGGAGTACCGCATCCAGGTCTGAAGCCCCCAGCACGGTAAAAATGTGGAGCTGTTGGAGCAGGCCCAGAGGAGGGCCACAAAAATGATCAGAGGGCTGGAGCACCTCTACTATGAAGAAAGGTTGAGGGAACTGGGCTTGTTCAGCTTGGAAAAGGCTCCATGGAAACATCATTGTGGCCTTTCAATATTTAAATGGAGCTTATAAATAGGAAAGAGACTGATTTTACATGGTCTGATAGTGATAGGACAAGGGGGAACTGTTTTAAAGTAAAAGGTGATCTTTGAGGCCCATTCCAACACAAGCTATTCTATGATTCTATGACTCTTTGACTCTATGATTCCATGATTTGCTTACAAAGTCTTATTGCACACAAAATGTAAAATTAAGTATGAATTTGCTACTGGATATATCTAATTGTATTTCAAATAATTTTATAATGCTTAAGTAGCACAAAAAAATTTATTCTAAAGACTTCCAATTTGCTTTGAGACAATACAATTTGCGTTCTGTGGAACATGGGTGAGGAGAAGAAAACATGAAAATTGTTAGGGATAGATTCTGTATAAGCTTTCAAATTTTTCCCAAGTTTCTAAAGAGCAATTCAGTTTTTGTAAGCTTGAATCATCTTTATAACCTGACAGAACTTTATATATAAAAATGCCAGTCCGACATTTGAAGGCCGGCTGACTTTACTGGGGAGTGCTGTGGGACTTACAGTCCACTCCACACGGCAGGTGGAAGACACACAGAGTTACCCCAGAGGCCTGGGTGACCCCAGCTCTAGACCTCATGATACAAAGAGAAAGGAAGTAAAAGAATTTTAAACAATTTGGAGGGTTTTTTAAAAGTAGTTAGCATTATGGAGAATGTAAAATCTTTGTTTTTATTGTTTAGATTAAAGAAGAAAAAGAAGAGTGTGATTTTAGTGATGATGGTGGAAAGGCTCTTGAAGCTGTCATGTTCATACAGCATCTGTAAGTGGCCCTGACACATATCCGGAGGTTGTTTCTCACTTACTTTTATTGCAGTGCCTTCCATGCCAGCCTTCTTTGCAGTGGCACTTGTTGGGCTCAGCACAGGTCCCATACAGTCCACAGCCAGGCTCACAGACAGCTGCAACAAAGCGGGAACACACGTTGGACCTGTGGCATTTCTCTAGGAACATCTGAAATTGCTACACTGACATGTTGACACTGACACAGGGAACCAGGATGCAGGCCAGACTAGAGGGAGGCATTTGTAAAAAGATGTCTGGTCTTATAATTCTTTGCAGCCTGGTGTGTACAGGAAGTCAATCAACCTGAAGTACTCTGACAACAGGCAGCTAGTGCTGTTAGCATGTGAGAGGTCCCATGTGAACCCAATGCTCATCCAAGGACTGACTGAGTGCACAGGTACTTACGTTTTGAACAAAGGTCTCCTTGGTAGCCTTTGGAGCACTTGCATTTATTCTTACCCATACATTTTCCTCCATTTCGACAGGGCTGCTGGCATTTACCTAGAAATTAAAAGAATAGAAACAAGGGCCTTAGTCCCCAGCACCTACTCATGACAGCTGTCTGAGAAGCCTGCCCTGTGCCCAAAAACTCATCGAGCTGTCGCTCAGAGTGTGCTCTGTGGATCTAGAGGAAAGCTCCTCTGCTAGTACCCAGCAAGCACAAGCAGAACGCAACCTGAGAGATTTTAAGTAATGGGAAGCTTGGGAGCTGACAGGCAAGGCAGCCTCTTGCAGAAAAGAAGTAGATCATCCAGGCCTGGCAGCCTGTGACAAGAGGCTGTGAAGCACCACGGTGCTGTGTGTTGTTCCATGAGAACTGTTTCATGCCTCAGCTCAAAAACTAAAGGCACATTACAAAAACATGCCCTTCTTTCCCATTTGCACAGAACAGAGCATCTTTGGTGACAGTAATTAGAACTGGCAGACATTTTTCAAGGCTTTTTGTCCAGAAATTATTTTTCCTCACAATCACACGTTGCCAAAAGAAGAAGCTGGGTCTGACCACATATGATGGTTTGCTTGGCCCTGACTTGCCAAGAGGCAGGAGATCCACACTGATGGGGCAGAGCCACCTTTGAGTTCTGCTGGGCCTGATTCACACTAAGAAGCCTCTGAGGGCTTCCTCACAGTTAGCGTGAAGTCCCTGAAGACCAGGATGTCAGCCTCTTCTTAGATTTGTCTGCATTCTTTACCTAACTAAATCTCCACTGTCTGTAGGAACACAGCTCCCACAAGCCATCCCCCATGCAAGGGGTCGTGTTCAGCAAGGTGGACCTTCTCTCCTGGTCTCCTCAGTGGCCACAGTTACTGCTGCAGCTTTCTCATTGTCCTCCAATGCCTTTCTAATGATATTAACAGAGCTGCACGTGATAATATGAGCATCAGCACTCCTCCTTTCCACTGCTGGTGTGCTGTGCTGAAAACCCCTGGTAGTGCACTCGTCTCACAACCACAGAGTGCCCCTTTGGGAACTACACACCCCCAGGAGTGCTGCTCCACTCAACCCCACCAGACTTCTGTGATACATGTATGCGTTGTCAGTAAAAAAGAAACATTTGTTCCTGATGTGCATAATTATTTTAATAGCCTTGAAGCAAGTCCATAACCAGCCAGAACAAGCTGTGCTAAGGAGAGTTCCTGCAGAAGCACAATTTCCCCACAGAAGCCTCTGGAGAGGGAATCTGTGGATATTCTGATTTGCAGGCAATTGGATCTGGAGTAATTAATGAGTGAAAGGAGCAATGCTAAGAGAATCCAGGAATTTTATTTGATCTCGAAGTAAATCTGGAGAATGTGGGTCAAAGCATATGGTACAGACTTCCATGGAGCTGTGTTCTGCAAACACTTGGTTCAGCACAGCTCAGTTCAACTGAGACTCAAATGTTTCCACAGAATGGAGGAAACCTTCTGCTATTAAGTGAGAAATGGAAAAAGCAACAAAACAGTTGGTGACAAATGGAGGAGGAATCCAAAAGGAAATAAAACTTATCAAACTGCAACACTAATTAGAGACAATGCATGACTGTATCTAGAAAAATATTCTGGAGGATTATGAATGCTTGCTAGTAAGGTAGGCTGGGCCCAGCAATTTCCCAGGAGTCTTTGAGAACAATTCAACTATCAGACAAACACTCCAAATCTTTAAAAAAGAATAGAAAAAAAACCAACCCCACTGCTCAGTTTTTGGAAGATGGCTTTCTGCCTGTTTCTCATTTTATTATTCCAATACCCCCATGACTGAGTGTAGCTGGCCCTGGGTCTAAGAAAACAGAAAGTTTTGTTTCTCCTCTGGTGTTCCTAAGTCTCGTCCAGCACTTCTTGCAGTCCTCCACTGCTGAGCTGGCACTCGGGCAGTGCCCAAGGTGGTAGCAGCCATCCATTCTCTACAAACAACTGCTGTCCAGCTTCTAAAAGGCCACAAGAAGAACATAGCTTTTCTTGCTCTTATCAGTAGATTCCTGGTTTAGCTCTCCATACTATGATCCTAAATATTCTTCTTTCTTTTGTACAGAAGTGGGTTTAATATTTGTGTATTAGCTAATTTAATTTGATTTGCACAGGTAAGCCTTTGCAAGATGCCAAAGTCATTTGCACCTGTTTCAAGCAACAATAGACATTAATGACCTGTAGAGCCTCTGGTACAGACCAGTTAAGTGGAGTATCCTAAATTATACATTCTGCAGTATCAGTTCTAAGAATTTGCCTAAAAAAAACAACAACCCTGGCATAAAATAACATAGCCCTTGAGTTTGAACTTTATTTATTATCTAAGAAGTATCAAAAAAGTTGACTTTTGGGGGAAGAAAGAAGAAATGAGATACTGTCAGAAGGTTGAATTTAAACTTGGTGGAAACAAGGGAAAATTCAATTGAAACCCACTCTGTTGTTCTTTGTGACCCCTGATCTGAATTTATATCGGGGGCTATCCCAGTCAAATAATTTCATAACAATACACCTTTACTGCTTCCATTTGGCTCAATTTTTGTTTAGTTGAAAAGGAGATGTAAAATTCCTCGTAATGTGTAGACCTATGGTAACACATTCACCTTTTTCTACACTTAAATATTCTGCAAAATCCAGGCCCTGAGTTATCTGTATCCTTTCCTTGCATAGTAATTCATTTATCATCTGATACTAGCTGACAGTATGGTAAGAGTTTATTTCCATGTGTTTCCAAGGATTTGCTGCTATACATTTCATCACTGTGAGAAGAGCCTGTCCCTAGTGATGCATGCAAAGCAATCACCTTTTACACGTCCCAGGCCCAATGCTGCTGTCTGTGCTCATGTGATGGCCCCCTGAAAGCCAGTGGGAATATTTACAGCAGAAAGGTGGGGAAGCTCCACGTACAGTGGAAGCTTTCATCCCAGAAAGCATGATGTGGATGTATGTCCCCCAAACCAAAAAGCTCATATACCATTCAAGTGTGAGGAACTATAGAATTAATCCAATTTATCAGAGCTGTGAGATCAGTGAGATCAAATGCCTGACAGCTGACCTCCCAGGTCTGCTCTATCCTGGCCACAGCTCCACCCCCAGCTTTACACAGCACAGCACACTTATATCAACCAGGAGCTAAAATATTTTCAATGGCTTTGATGCTAACCTTCTGAAAACAGCAAGTCTTTTGATGTTTGCGAGGTGGATTTTCAAGTTGCTGCGTGAATGCAACTTAATACATTAAGTGAAAGCTCCCAGCTCTTTCACTTCAGACCTCTCTTCAGCACAAACCCCTCTGCTTCCAGCTTAGAGCAGCCCTTTTGGGGGTATGGGCTCATACCTAACCTGCTGTGCACTACAGTGAATTGCAGCAACTTCTGAAAGTGTCTGTTCCACGCAAGCTGGGCAGAGCAATGTTTGCATACTTTTGGCTTGAAGGCTGCTGCCAAGCCCAGTTACTAGTGACAACAAAACAAGGTCGGGGTGGGATGGTCCAGCAGTGACTCAGACTTACCAGTAAGGGTCTCACTGGAGGCATCTGGCCCTCTAAGCATGCCAACTAGTAGAGTCAGGTCACACTGTATCTCTTAGACACTGACACAGAATAAGTTGATGTAAAGGAAAGCAAGCACATGGAGATGCTACTCACTGATTTCACATTGGTCTCCTTCGAATCCCGAAGGACAAATGCATTTTCCCAGATAGAAACATGTTCCTCCATTGAAACAGGTTGTTGTACAGTTTGCTGAAACAAGTAAAGCAGAAATGAACTAAATCACTTATATCAACTCACTCTGGCTTGCCCTTAATGTTTTCTGCTGCTCAACCCAAATAAACATGGCAGTTGCAGGGACTGCAGGGATCCCCAGGGACTGGTTGTGTTATATCTTCATCAGTCCTCACACTTGCAGCTTGCTGAAGGACCACATCATTCCTGCTATTGAAGCTGGCAACACTCTCATACCATCATTTGGTTTGGATGAGACCCTTAAAGGCCATCTAGTCCAACTCTCTGCAGTGAACAGGGACACCTACAGCTACATCAGGTGCTCAGAGCCCACCCAGCCTGAGCTTGAGTGCCTTTAGGGATGGGGTATCCACCACCTCTCTGGACAACTTGTTCCAGTGCCTCATCACCCTTATCATAAAAAACTTTTTTCTTATGTCCAATCTAAATCTCCCCTCTTCTGATTTGAAACCATTTCCCCTTGTCCTGCCATGTTCTCCAATCTTCTCCTCCATGAGCAGGTCAGTGGTATTTGTGCAGCAAACCCTTTGGCTCTCCCTGCATGGTGCTTACACTGTTCCATGTTACTCTTCTGAACAACTGCTTACTCCTTTTTATCCCTGAGCTATAGAGCAGCAAGAAACAAACAAAAAAACAAATGGACTTTTTGTTGTGTGTGTATGTGTGTGTCCAGATGCAGAAAATTATTGTACTAATTAGTAAAACTAATTCTACTCCAGGAAACCAGAGTTCAAAGAGAGATCACTTATTTTCCTAAGTGAATCTCGTGGTATGTCCTATGGCTTTCAGTGGCTCAGCTAAAGAAATTTGCCGAATTACTCTTTGCTCAGTTGGTGGCTGTGGCTACTGCACGTGGAACTGTGACAGCGCTGTGTGCTACTGTCATGGTTTTATGATTTTTGGTTATCAGTATTCCACATCATAACATCATGTAGTGCACTGGGTGTTAAAGTGTTCTGGGTACCCATGCCCGAAGAGAGGAAGAACTACATTCCCCAGAAGACTGTTCGCTGTGTTGTTATCATTTCTTCTCAGGGGGAACGGATATAAGGCCTTGGTAGGTCATCTGACCGGCTCTTCTTCGCCAGTCTCTCTCCCTGCTGCTCGACCAGACTGCGCATCTCACCTCAACGTTATGGTAAGGCCTATCCAGCTTTTGGACAATCTCTCTCTCTCATTATATTTGATTTATTAGCTTCAATTCTAATTATATTGTATTATAGTGTGTTATCTTGCATTTCGATACCATATTTAGTAAATTAGTTTGTTTCTCCCCAGATCATTGCCACTGTTTTTAATTATTTTGGGGTCCCCTGTTTCCCTTTTCCGGAGGTGCAGATTTTGCAAAATCCCTCCACCCCACTAGTCACGGAACCGGGCCGAACCAGCCCATAAACCGTTGACAGCTACCTGCAGCTCCCAACCTGTGCCAGAGCCTGGGTGGGAGGAATCACAACACTGTGTCCTGCAGACCTTCCTTCACCACTTGCTTGGCTTTCCTAGAGGGGAATTAACATATGCACGTACAGGGTGGCCATGAGACTGGGGGTTTCACTGCCATTACCTTTGTCGCAGTTGATGCCATAGAAGCCAGGGGGGCAGATGCAGAGGCCAGGGGTAATGCAGAGCCCTCCATTCATGCAGCGAGGAGCACACAGCGCTGAGCATCAGGGAGAAAAGGAAAACTGTCACTGGCATGACAGCAGCTGGCTACTAAATGCTCAGCATGCTGTCTCCTTAAGCTGCTTTTCCTTCTGTTGAATCAATCAAGTAACCTTTGCAAAGCACTTTTGTTAGTGTTTACATCAAGACAGCTCTGCTATGTATCTGCCAATCTGTATTCAGCATAACTAAAATAGAAGATTGAGTCTGATTCCATATGTAATTGCTTCTTGTACACTGCAGTTCCAAGCTGGGGACTGCAAAGTGCCTACCTTTACCCTCTGGACATAGGAGGCCCCCACTATTACAGTACTCTCTGTAACTGCGCTCTGGTGCTGAGCTTGTGCCTCAGCCCTGCACACGGGACTGTTTTTCCAGGTGATGTACTCAGAGGTGTTGGTAAATTAGTGGGGCTCTCAGGCAGACTCTATGATGAACCCTCCTTCTGCCTCTGCATACCTGGCCATAAGCACAGCTGCCCGATTTAGTGAAAGGGAGCCACTAACATAGCCAAAGTGTCCTGAACACTTCCCCTGAACCCTTTCCAGAGCCCTTGTACTCTCCCAAAGCTCCTCTGCTGTTGTGTCGGTTTTTGTTAAAAGCAATCTCTTAGAGAGAAAACATCTTTCTTGTAAGCAGTTAAATTTTCCATTGGAATTTGCACCACAACAGTAATTCTCTTACACATGTAGACTCAAAATAAAATACATGCCACTTTAGAGTAGCCCATTCATATTTTTAGGAGAGGCTACAGTACAGCAGCTACAGTTTTGTTGAGATTATGGTAAAGAGAGTTGAGAGGATTTTTTTAAATTACCTTTCTCACAGTGAGGCCCATAGAATCCATCCGGACATTCACATACGTGTCTCTCATTGCAAAATCCTCCGTTTCTGCATCCGCCTGGACACTCCGCTTCATAAAACACAATGACAATCTTAATTAGCTATTCCATACTTCAGCTGTCACTTATCTTTCAGTAGGACCAATAGATTCCTTTGATAAAACAATAACAGATAGGCAAATGCTGGTAGCAGTGAAGTTCAGCTAAGACTTTAAAGAAAAATGATCTTTGTGTTAATCTCCAAATACAGGTCTGAGCTCAAGTGCAGGACAATGTGTAATCTGTTGATGCTAGATCATGCACATCTTACTGCTCTGCGGTTTTGCTCATGAATGAGTGATGTGGATGCCCTGCACAATCCAATGCTGACTTCTCCACAAGGAATGAGCAGGAAGCTGGTGCAGGACCTGCATCACTGGTCAGACCTGCCCTTGGTCTGTGGGACCACTTTCAAATTTTGCAGCCTTAAGTTGACTGCACTGCAGCTTGCATTGCATTAATTACTACATCTTTTGCTACTGAGGTGACAAAGTGATGAAATCTGTCTTCAAATGAAAGAGTCAAATTGAGGCTAGATGAAAGGAGGCCAGAAAGGAAGATGAAAGCATTCCTGTGTAGTGATCCTGTATCATCATCCAACTTTTATTCACATCTCAACTATTGATCAAACACTGGTTAAAGTGTTTGGCAACACTGTCTGGATTACACAAGGATGAGAAATACATCTGTGTATGATCACCATTCTCAAAACACCGGAGCCCATCAAACAAGAGGCAAAACAAATTGAATCCAGTGGAATCCCACCAAAGCACTACTGCCGGGCAGCGATTCCTTAAAAATGCCTTCCCAGGTCTCTCACAGGCAAGAAGGGAAGCAGGAGAGGCTGAAATGTGATCAGTGGTACCAGTGCCACAAGGCAGCTTTACGGAGTAGGTATGACCTCCTCATATGGGTGCTATGCTGTGTGGCACTCTGAATGATGAAGTTAAAAATACTCTGCGGTAGACCAACACTCAGACAGCAATCTTACTGCGACCTTCTCAACTCAAACTTGAAGGTCATCATCAGACAGCAGTTAGCTGCAATATTGGTACCATGCTTTTTTTGCCTTAAGTCTAGCAGTGCTGTAAGTATATGTGGCCGATAGCACTTGCCAGCATTATCCTTAACTCTTCGTCATTGGCTTTTCACCTGCTTCCACCAAGAAGTGTTGGCAGCCACCACTCACAAGCTGTGTAGATGTACCGTTGATTCATGTTGTTTCCAAACTGAACAATACCTGAGTTCAAATTCAAGCAGTTACAGCCTTTAAAATGCCCTCAATTAAAGGGACAAGGAGTATCAGAATGTCCATAAATTCAAGTGGTTCAGGTTGCCTAGGACATTTTCACAGCTTGCAAAGAATCTTCAAACTAACCCCTATTAATGTAAGGGGAAATATAATCCTGGATTTAAATACATTTGAATGGTTTTCCCTCCTTCTTTGTTAGGTGATATATCCTTCAGATCTATTCACAAACAAACTTCCTTTCTTGAAAATTTGTCTAATAGCTGATCAGAGTCACAGGAAGCTGTGGCAGCTCAGGCTATGTGCAGTATTGCTTTCCTGCCACACTCAGGAATATTTCTCCACCAACTGAAATACAAGGCTAACTACGAGACTAAGCAAGAGGTAAGAAAATCTGAGGTACCAGGCAGGGGGCTGGATGTTGTGTGCAAACACGGGAAGGAGAGAGGATAAAATCTGTGATTTTAAAATGCTCTTCTACCGAAGACCATAGATACATGGGGGAAAAAAAAGTGGTACTTTAAAAATAAAGCTGTTTGCAGTGGTAGTAATAGCAGGAAAGGCACTTTTGTCTCATTTGTTCTAACGGTACACTCTAGGACTTATTGGAAATGTTCCTCTTCTTGTAGCCGAATGCAGAGCTGCTATTCATTACGGAAAATACATGCTTAAATGCATGCCATTTCAAACAGAAAAATAGGAAAACACAATTTTTTGTGCGGTCACCTCTTGGCCACAACAAAGCCTCTTCACTGCCACAAAATTGTTCCCTCGTTCTGCTCGCTTCCTCTGGTGGGGGCCCCTCTGGCTGCCCACAAGAGACTGGAAACAGTGACCCGGGGCCCAGGCAAGAGGAATCCAAGCTGCTCACCACAGGCAGCATCTCTCCGAGGAAGGAAACCCACCCTACGCTAATACAAACCAGTGAGGACATCCTTGTTCTTCCCAGTGTGTGTACTTCCAAGTGTCATGGAGTGCTCCCCACTGGACAGAGGGCAGCAGTGAGAGCCACCCCTATAGGCACTGGCAGAGGTGGGTGTGAAGGCTCCTCCTCTGCCCACCTCTGACGTATGGAATGTCATACTCCTGTCTCTCAGCTGCTTCGGGACTGGGCCAGTCATTACCCTCAACTTTCCTGAGTTATATGCTGCAATACTCCTAAATTTTTAAGCGTTTTTCACATCAAAATAGTAATAACAATATTAACGAATGGCATAGGATCCAAAGCTTGGACAAATGCAACAAAGAAATTGAGTTTGGAGCCCTTTCAGGACAAGATGCATTCTTCCACAATACAGATCCATAACTGCTGTCCCGATTAGTTGACTCCAATGTTATTTCCAAAGTTTATTAAGTTCAGCATCTTTGAACTGAACTGAAAGTGAAAAGGTATGAAACGTTCTGTGTTGTTTTTACATCAGATACAACTTTGTGCACAAGATCTAATCAATTTTACTTCCATTCAGCCTCCATTTTTCTTCCTATTCTTCTCCCCACATCTTCTCCCCCTCCTCCCCTTTTCCCAGGCTAACTTGGAGCAGCAAGGCTTCAAAGCAGGCAGAAAGTTGGCCATTTATTTAGGCATCATGCGGGTTCAAAGAACAAACAGCTCCTGCTCCTGCTGCTGCTCTTTGAAGCCACCCTCCGGCCAGTGTGGAGAAGAAAGTGTGGGACTGGGAGCCGACATTTAATAGGAGAGGAGTAAAAATCTTGCTCTTTGCACCTTATGGGTTGATTTGATACAATCGCACACGGTGTAGGATAGCTGCCTGATCTTAGATACTGATTTTTTCAACTTCCACAGCCTCGGTTCAAAGTGATAATTACAGCTGTTCTTGGTGTATCAAATTCAGAAAGTCTTATTACATAGTGTTTATAGTTCATAGATTGGCTGAGTAGACAGGTTCTCTGCTTTCCAAGTAAACATGGCAGTAATTTCATAATGCCCTTCCTCTATCAATGCATCTTGTGTGTGTTTCTTGCATGGTGACGGCCAGAATCAGCTTCCATCACCTGCCTCGAGTGCTGCTTTACTGTGCAAACAATTCTACCAAACTCAAACCAACAACATGCACGCTGACGTGTTAGTAAGAGAAGAAGGAATGCTTTCATTGGTTGTTATGTCTCATAGACTTTGTGAATGTCAAAGCGGCAACATGTGCTTCTGAGGCTGCTGAACAATGCTGCATCCAAACCCAAATGGTTGTCATCCTGAGCTCCAGAGGAAAGAAGCTAACTAGTGCAAAATGTTCTGATTTACACTTTTTGGATTAACTTGGGATGTGCAAGTTCAGATGTAAAGAACTGTTGAGCTATGACACCAAAAGGTGTTAAGTGAAGACTGTGCCTGCACTACAGATCACAGAACTCAGTTCTTTAAATTACGGGTCATTTCTGAAAACGTGAGCCTTGGCATGTTAGACACTGTAGTGATTCTCCTCCAAATGCTTCAAATCATTTGTTCACATTTGCTTCTCATATGATATATTTCTAACAACATCCCTGAAATGATGAGCTGTGAACAGGAGGAGGAATGCCTCCAACCCAGTCTGCTAAGGGAGATATAGTTTACAGCAAGAAAAAGCTTAGTAAACACATTGAAAACAAGCAGCAAATGTAAACGAGCAGCAAATCTACAAAGAGAGCCTGAACATCCTGGAGTTCAAAGCCTTTGCTGCGCACTGCGTGACCAAAATATTCTGTAGCCATTATCCCTAAGGAAACAGAAGAAAGTTAGATGACCCAGTCTGACAGTCTTGTCATGTCCTCATTAGCATTACCTTGCTGACAGGTTTTAAAGAAGATGGCGTTCTGAGGCGTCTGGAGGATGATATTGCCTTCTGCGTTCATTATGATCACATTCACTTCGAATGCAGCCACTCCATCTTGTTTTCCAAGGCAAGGAAACCCAACCTGAACCACTTAAAGGGGAACAATAACAATAATATTTTGTGTTTACTTGCATACAGATAAAGGTACACATAGGAATACTAAAAATAAAGGTAATAAGTATTTACGTTTAAGCCTTAGAGTACCACCACTGATGAAGAGGTGCAGCACAGAGGTATGTGGGTCGCCGTATTCATAGACAACAGCTGCAGCACACGAGGTGAGCCTGGGCTCCCTGACTGACACAGCCCCAGTGTCAGTGGCACAGACAGGGATGTTAACAAACACACTTCTGCCTGCAGACAGCAATTACCCGCATGGAGGTATCTAAGGATACGGTTTTCAAAACCTCCACGGGGAGCTGGAAGCCTACATTTAATTTTCTAGGCTGCCTCGATCCTTCTGAATCTCACTTTCATGGGCTCTCAGGTGACTTTTGCAAAAAGATCACACACATTTTGGAGAAATAGTTGCTTCAGGTATGTTTTGCTGCTTGGGATCTTGCAGTTAATACTTAAATAAAACACTGATTTAATCAAAACTTCCCCCATAAAGTGCCAGAGAGACAGTACAGTCAAATAAGATCATGGGCTCAAATATTTACGAAATTTACAGAGTAAATTTTGCTGTGACAGAACTTGTTATGTGTGGCGATACTTAGAGATTGCCTTTCCAGGAAAAGTATTCAAACACTTTTGAACTACAAAGAGTCCAAGTAAATAATTAAGGCCAGTAAATCTGGAGTACTTTAATGAGGAAGTGGGCTGAGAGCTCAGAGCTCTGGAATGCTCCTCCGTGATGGTCTCATGTGATCTCACGTAATCTTCAGATGAAATGATTGTCTCTTTTCTTCAAAATTGGCTCTTCCTAGCTCCTTCATAAATTAGATCCAGCTAATAGTAATTGTTTATTCATCTCTTCTGAAGCTGGCCTGTGATTTTGGAACAAAATATTGACCTAAAAGCCTTACATTTGGTTTATTTCAAATTGCTTGTTATAAAAAGTGTTGCAAGTCATAATTGGGCAATTTTCATTATTTTCTGCCTTGGTATAATACAGAATAATTTATTGTTGAAACACATTCTATTCCTGGTAAGTTCTGTTGCAGTTTTCATCATAAAACAATTTAATTGTTGAGGCACTTTTACATCAGTTTTTTAAAAGACATTTACAAAAAAGCATGTAACCATGTGGTAGGAAGAAAACTCTTACAGCAAATAAAAAGCAGTTTAAATGGTTCTTAAACTGTAGTAACCTTCTTACAACTCAAGTGCAGGAATTAATTTAGTGCATATATGAGGCTGTGTGCGAGTTAGCTGAACAAATTGCTGTGGAGAGGAAGATGTGGCAGAAATTTAACGATGGCACTGTAGCAATTCCTAGACTTCACTACATCATTAGCAAGCTCCATCACTGTTGAGTGAGCAGAGATGTTGCTGCACCTGAAGAAGGCATCAGATGTGCCAGCTCACATGGAGCCACCTTGGCACCAGCACGCACTGGGGTGGTATTCACAGCTCATCACTGCCACTATCCACGACGCCGGACTTGGGTCTGAACTTAGAATCATAGAATCCTTAGAGTTGGAATGGACCTTTAAAAATCATCTAGTCCAGCTCCCCTGCAATGGACAGGGACATGCACAGCTAGACCTGGTCACCCACGGCCTGATCCAACCTTGCCCTGAAAGTCTCCAGGGATGGGGCATCCACCACATCTCTGGGCAATCTGCTCCAGTGCCTTACCACTCTCACTGTAAAAGACCTTTTCCTTATATCCAACCTACATCTAAGCTTGAAGCCATTTCCCCTTGTTCTGTCACCATAGACTCTGCTGAAGAATCTGTCCCCTTTTTCCTGTAGCTCCCCTTAGATACTGAAAAGCCGCTACCACAGAGACTTCTCTTCTCCAGGCTGAACAGCCCCAGCTCTCTCAGACTGTCCTTGTAGGAGAGATGTTCCATCCCTTAGATCATTTTTGTGGTCTTCCTCTGGATGCACCCCAACAGGTCTATGTCCCTCCTATACTGAGGACTCCATATCTGTAGTACTCCAGACATGCTCTAGAGGGGCAGGATCACCTCCCTCGACCTGCTGGCCACGCTTCTTTTGATGCAGCCTAGGATATGGTTGGCTTTCTGGGCTGTGAGGGCAAGTTGCCATCTCATGTCCTGCTTGCCATCCACCAGTAGCCCCAGGTCTCTTTTGACAGGGCTGTGCTCAATCCTTTCATCCCCCTGTTTGTATTGGTAGTGGGGGTTGCCTTGACCCAGGTGCAAGACCTTGCATTTAGATTTGTTGAAACTCATGAGTCTCACCTGGGCCCACTGCTCAAGCCTGTGTAGGTCTGTCCCTCAGGATGGCATCTCATTCCTCAGGTGTGTCAACTGCACCACACCGCTTCCTTAAAGATCTGCCAGCTCTGCTCTGCACCCTTGGCCATGAGGACAGCTTCCCAGGGTGCTTTGTTTACAAACTCCCTGAAGAGCTAGAAGTTAGCTTTCCTAAAATTTAGCATCCTAATTTTACTCTTTGCCTGTCTCATATCCTTCCAGAGCATGAACTCAACCATAGCATGGTCACCACAGCCCATCCCAGTGTCACCAATCAGTTCATTTGCATTAGTGAGCAACAGTATTGCATCCTCCCTGGTGGGGCCATCTATTACTTGACTCAAGAAATTATCCCCAGTGCATTCCGGGAGCCTCCTGGATTGCCTACAGTTTGCCATGCTACTTTTCTAGCAGATGTCTGGGTGGCTGAAGTCCCCCAGCAGGATGAGCATTTGCGATCGCAACTCCTCCTGTAGCTGGAAGTAGGCCATTAGATGAAGCTGTCACAGCCAAACTCAAAACAAGAGGGGGATCTTCACACAATGGGAGGCAATGGACTTGAGTTACAAGAAGTCTGTATGGACTCAAAGAAGAGCCTATACAATTACTGTTAAGAGAGATCTGTAACCCATGGCTGAGTTTCAGAAAGACATCAGGAAGCCTCCGAGCAGAAGCTAGGCAGGGGTGAGGATAAACAGAACTATCACATATATTTGCTTTCTTTTTGCTGTTCAAAAAATCTGCTCATAGCCCTATTGGACATATAACAAAACACAGACTAGATAGTCCCTAAAGCACTAAAGCCATCCTCACTGATGGTAGGAAAATATCCAAAAGAAACTTTGAGAGCCCACTGATTTTGACAGGAACACTTGGTCCAACTACCTCTCAGTAAAATATCTACCTATCTTAACCCCTCATCTTGCTTCCCACTCCCATGTCTAATATAGCTGTCTTCCCTCCATTATATTTTTTCAGTTATCTTTACTGTACTCTCTTGGGCTGAGACAGGTTAGAAATAAATGCCTTACTACTGTTGATTTGTTATTAAATACAAGAGGAGAGGGGAGGGGAGAGCTGATCAGCCTCTGCTGTAGAGCTGAAAGCTCCAGTGGATAGCTGAGAGTGCACAGCCAAGGGGAAAATGGTAAATGATAAGATCCTAAACCACAGCTTCTGTTTTTGAGCCTGAATGCCAGAGAACAGTGGCTGACGCCAACTTAAAGTAAAATGCCCACAAACTGAAGCCTCTGAGAAACAGAATAATTGGATAACTATTCCTTACAGCAATCAAAGATTTTGTTCTCCAATGGTTGCACAACTTAACCAATCATAAAGTTTTACGTACATGAATGTTATGCAACAATTTTGCACAATTTTCTGCTGATTTCTCTACAGATAAAAGCTTCATGTGACTTGTCTCAGACAAAATACATTGCTCTAGTCAGGCGAGGCGCTCACAAACTATTCAGTGTCAAGTGCCACGCAAGCACTTCTTTAGCGATAAGGTTCAAAACTGCAGTTCAAGGCATATAGACTTTGCTGGATGTGGGATGTTTTGTAAAGGAACTCAATCTATAACATCAACAGCACAAACCTGATGGTTTATGAGGAACCATTCCAAGCAGAGGTATGTTTACAGTTGGATCCGCCATGATGCCTTTATCCAAAGAGCGCAAGGACAGGAATTCGTAGAAGTACTCAGCCTATGACAAAATACATCAGAAATTGCTATGTATTTTAATTGCATTCATGTAAGCAAACTATTTAGCATAAGCTACAGCAAAAAAGTTACTGCTTTTTATTATGTCATTCACTGGATTTATTTCCATTACTTCCCTGATCACTTACTTACCTAAGCATAATTTTGGGAGAATTTCTTCTTAATTCAGGAATTGCAAGTGACCATACAGTAAACAGCATAATTGTATAAGAGGAAGGAAAAAAAACATGCATAGAGTGAATTCAGATTATACAGAGAATATTTTTTTTACAGCCAGCACTTTTTATCTGACCACAAAAAAAAAATTATGAACAGTGGACTAATTCTTATAGCTGTTTTTCTGGGCAGAACTGACTGGTGAGCCTGGAAAATTTGCCTGCACCATGAACACACCTTAAAGGACATGTCCACAAGCATGATGCAACTGTGGTGTGAGAATATCCAAACTTGCCTTTTGCAGATCTGCACAGCACAGTGCATTGCCCTGGGGGAATAGTTGGTGCCGAGCGATGAATGCGATGTTACAGGAGTGCTGTGCTGGGACACATACATTGCTTACAGCTAAAACACTGCCTGGTTCAGTCTCAGCTCATTGAGTTGTTCCAAGGGTGGAGCTGAGAGCTCTCCTACAGAGCAGGCTGCGTATCACTCAATATTAAACCTGACATACATGATTTCTTTTGGCTATCCCCAAAAGGTGTTGGCATGATTGAAATCTACGTCCCACCACCTTCATATTACTGCCTATACACACCTGTGCAACTGAACAAATTGTAGCCCTAGCTACTTCCTTCCATGGGAGCCCAGCCTCTCCATTGAGTCACCTGCTCAACATTTCTTCTTATTTGATGCAAAGTGGGAATCCTCTTGTCTAATGCCATGTGCCTGCAGCATACATAGATGCACACACCATGTGCATCTGAGATACATGCACCTCAGCACACCACTGTTGTTAATGGACACGGACACTCCTAAGGTACAGCTGCAGGCGCACTGAGCAAGTGGAAATGAGCCCTTTCCCTAAAGTCTGGCTTCTCCTTTACCCTGAAGCATGGAAAGGATTACAGGTAATTTTACCTGCTGCTCTCAGAAAAGCAGTCGAGGCCTTAGCATGGGCACAGGTAAAAATATATTTACATACAGCAACTCACTGACAACATACGGTATTATTAAGCCTACTTTTTAGCTAGGACTGTGAAGAGAGATTAAAGCTAAAGTTTTATGAGAACTTTGAGCCAATAAATGGCAGTTAGTTCATGTCTGTGAGATGGCAGTCAACGTCCTTAGCTAGAAGATTGTCATTTTTTTCTCATAACCAGTTTTCCTGTCTTACTGGCATGAGACTAGTGAACTGCCACAAAGATGATTAAGGGATTGGAGCACCTGGCGTATGGAAGAGGCTGAGAGATCTGGGACCATTCAGCCTGGGGAGGAGAAAGATCAGGTGGATCAGGTGGATCTTATCCATCCACAGTAGTACAGATGGAAGCAGGTTCTTCTCAGTGGTGCTCAGTGATGGGATGGGAGGCAATGGACTCATCTGAACATCAGGAAACATTTTGTGTTACTATAGGGTGGTTGAACACTGTCATTTATTTCTCAGAGAGGCTGTAGAGACTGTCTGTGGAGATATCTGAAACCCAACTGATATAGTCCTGGACATCCTGGTCTAGGTGGTTTGAGCAGGAGGACAGGTTGCTTGATCTCAAGATCTTCTCTTTTCAGATCAGCCTCAGTCTTTCTGTGATTCTGTACTAACTTGTGCAGAAGCTCTAACAGCATGTGAGAGATCAGAGCCCTATAGCTCCTAGTGCCACCAGCAAAGCTTTCCAAAAATGGATAGAAAGGTTGTTGGGGAATTCCTCATCAGCCGTGGCAGCACATCCACTTACTCTGTGAAGACAGCAAAGTGACCCCAGTTTGTGGTGGCTGTGCTCTGCCTCCATGTAGGCATGGAGGCCTCACCAAACTACAGCAGGGAGGGAAGCCATGGAAGTTGTTGAGGGTGGCTTAAACACATGAAGCATATGTGGGAGGGAGATGGGACATGGAGAGAAGTAGTAAAATAGGAGATGAAAATTGAAGTCTGGGGTAATATTCAAAAGGCTGCTTTTAATTAAAGAATTTTTTTTCCAGTACAATACACCATGCCAAAATATGAAAACAAGCCATAAAGTCTTAGATTGTGAACATTTTTATTTTCAAATAAAACTTTGGTTCAGAAAAATAATTATATGTCTCCACACATCTATAGAATACTACAGTGACTGAGTCAATGTTGCACTGTCTGTTTCTCATTGGTTAGCTTTGATGTTTGGTTGTATCTAAACCAGGTCATAATGGGCTGGGATATTAAAACATTATGTTCTTACTATTCTAGTAAACAACAACTGGTAACTAAACCAAATAGCTCCTTTCCCATATTTCCACTCTAGCCAGGCTGCTGTAGCAGGTCAGTTTGTGAGCCAAAGCCCTGATGTGTAGAGAATGGACTGGAATTTTATTTTCTGTAATTAAATGATGCCTAAGGACAAAGACAAAAAGAAAGTTAGGTGTGGGAAAGGCAACCAATTGTGCCATGAGTCACAACCATTACTGCCTTTCAAGGAAGGAATTCTTTTAACCAGGACAGAGGTGCAGCAGAGATTAACGCCCAAGGCAGGAGGTAAGTTCTGTTCACGCATTAAAAAGATGGGAAGAGATGTTGCACAAGCAATAGGCTACTCAGGAGGAAAACCAGCCTGAATTAGGGAAAGATACCTGCTCTCACCCTTTCTGTGCATCTGCTTAGTTTACAAAAACTGACCTTCTTGACATGGTGTTATCAAAAAAGTTATGGAACACTGCAAGTAGACCCAGCTAGCATGATTATGAAGTTATAAAACCATGTGCTACAGAGTGCATTTGCAAATCACATGTGCTGGACTACTTTGGTCAAATTTTAACCTAAAAAATACTACACAAAATCAGTGTAGAGAGACTGCACAGTGAAGGAGAGTAGTTCAGCTCCTCAAACCTGTCAATCCGAGGTTTGTCTGCCATAAATCCTACCAGTTTTGAAGCAATCTGTCTTGACACAATCTCCATATCCAGTCTCCAGTATTGTCCTGGTGTAATTTGAGTTGATTGCCAATTAACTTGCATTAATCAGCATGACTGAAAAGCAAACAACACATCCTCAGTAAATATTTACCATGCTTCAGCCTAGCATGAAATTTAATCATGATGTTTAATTGAAGAGATAGGCCTGTGCAATTAAAATCTGGACATTTGGGTATTGTATAGTGACTACCACAATTCATACTGTAAGTGGTCATTGTGAGTGACCTGGTAGTGCAAACAAAACTTCTTTGGATATTGCTGAGAGATAATGGGAAAAAAAACACAATCTAGAATCCGTTTTCCTTCATAGAAACATTCTTGTGACTTTGCGTCTGAAGCCAGTCTATGTACTGTCTGGCATTTGAGGGACAAAATCTGGTACTGAGGCTAAATCTTAAAGAAATGCTGTTATAAGAGGTGATGGAGGAAATTGGGTTTGCAATAAAGTGTTGATCTTTGACATGAGTGGGAAAGATTTTGGTTTTGACTTGACTTCAGCACGCACCCGAGGAAGAATATTCCTTCTCTATGTGTGAATGCTTTGCGTGGGACCCTTAGAAAGGGAGGGAGATGCTCTGCAGACCCCACGTGAGCCGTCTGGTGACTTGGTTCCTCCAGAAGCAGGAGCCCCACACGGCCACCCCACAACCACTCCCCATGTGGGCAAAACCCTCAGCAAAGGGAGGAAATTTCATTTTAGGCAAATAATTCCAAGGTCGGGATTAACTTTTATGGACTTTCAGTGGACGCTTTCTATAAATCAGAGGAATCTAAAAGGTTATAAAAATAATGAAGCCCTCTAACAAGTACTGTAGTGAACATCTGTCGGCAGTTTGGTTTTACACTTAAAATTCCTACAGAACTCATTTCTTCAGGGCAAGATCTACTGCATTATAATTTTCTCATCACTTAAATGCCATGTTGTGCCTACTTTGTTTTTGTTTCGTATTTAATCAAAGCATTTGCAGGAATGTGCTTTATGTTTTCTTCATTTTACATGAAAGTTGGAGGATTAGAAGTAATGGTTGTACATTAAAGTGAAGCAGAGTAGCTTAAAATGCTGTATGACACAGCTCAAGAGCCTAATGAAATCTGCAGCCTTTCTAACAAAGAAAATAGAAGGTGTGTTAGCTTTGCAAGTAGAGGTAAGAAATGAACCATATTTCCTTCTCATTATTTTAAAGAGATTGTTGCTGGCATTCCATTCTGCTGTCAATTAAATTGCAAACATACCCTAATGCCTATTTTCTTCATTTAAGAAAAGAAACTCATCAGAAGAAGTTCCTTCTTATCCCAGATCCATAGATATTTCTGGCTATGCACATCTTAGAAGATTCTAGCATGCATTATACATAGCAGATGCTCACAGCTGCATATGCCATATATAAAATAGCAAAGTGAGGCAACGTATGTGTTTGCTAGGTGTTTACAGCATGGACCATTGCATCTCCAAGATAGTAACTGCATTAGGTCAGAGAAGTGCATCTTCTGTGTTCCAAGATGAAACATGAAGCAAATAAGATGAATTTCAGCCGAGGAGAGGCTCTAGCTGTACTGTGCATATGGGGCTATTGAAGGAGTTTGGCCACAGTTATGAGTATGTCAGCAGCACATTTTGTTATTGCAGTGCAGTCTAGACACTGCTGTAATGAACAACATAATGATCCTCCTTAGACAGCAAATAAACTGTCTGCCTACAAGGTTTTGTTTTTCTGCCAGAGGAGGCAGCTTGGCTTTACCTGCTACATTGTCTCCTCCTGGAAGGTGGAACTGAAGCAGTAGGATTAACAAAAAGAGAGATGCATACAAAAAGGAAAAACAGAGATATTTTTGTTTTTCTAAAGAAGTACCCAAATTAGAATTCAATGAAATATCTCAAAGAAAAGTACAGCATGTCACAGCAATAATTACACACTGATGTACTGAAATGTACAGCTGTGCAGAGTCTATCTATGTCTTTATTCATGTTAAGAAAACAGGAGAACTGAGGGAAGTCCATGCAAGAGGACAAAGACTTTTTTAATGGTGGAGTGAACCCCTACACGCAACTTCCAGCAATAATCAATTGTGGCTGTAATGGTTTTCATAAGAAGAATGGTACAAAATTGGTGGAGTCACCATCCCTGATGCTGATGTTATTTACAGAAAGGGTACATGTAGCACTTAGGGACATGGTTTAGTGGGCAATATTGGTGGTAGGTAGACGGTTAGACTAGATGATCCTAGAGGTCTTTTCCAACCTCTATTATACTATGATTCTAAAACCTCTCCGATTTTGTCCATGGAATATTTAACTGGTGCTTAATATCTTCTGTGGCACATCATTGTGGATGGCAGATCAGACCCTTCAACAGAATGATTTAGAAAGCTGGAAAATAAATGTTACATGATCATTACCAAAAGGAGCTCCAAATTTTGGAAGATGATGTCATGGGGTTCCAAGAATACTCTGTACAGAAGGGATGGACATAAATCTTTGCGGAACATATTAGACGTTCCTCCAAAAAATGAGGCAAGAATTTCTTCAAAGTGAAGTAATATAAAGCTTGGTGAGGCCACAGAGTAACAGATTTAGATTACGTTTAGCAATTTGGCTTCTGGCAGTTGTCTACTCTTTGGATGATATGGAAAATGGGACAGTACTTGGTCATTTTGAGCTGATACTTCCTCTTGTTAAACTTTGAGCTCTGGAACTTCTCTAGCATGCGAAGAGCTCATTGAAAACCCACCTGAGACTGAAATTTGACTTCGCAGAAAGGGTGGGGTTGTAGAGGGACACCAGCGAAAAACAAAAACCCTCAGGAAGGCATTAACTTTGAAACTCATCTTCACATGCAGCAAAAGAAGGCTGCCTGAGACACATTGCCAAAGAAATGCCAATTACTCCCATCACAGAATCATAGAATAAGATATCCTGAGTTGAAGGGCCCCGCAACGATCACTGAGTCCAACTCCAGGACCACCCAACACTCAAATCATATTTCTTTCTGTTAATCCATTGCTAGTCTGCTAATGAAATACAGCATCGGTGCAGGTGGAAGCCAACCCACTGATGCAGGAACAGCATGGGGCTGAGGCTCAGAGTGCAAGGTCATATTCCCCAGGGCAGGCATCTCAGAAAGCAACACACGGATAAACATATTCAATTCCAAGCAATTCCCAGGTAAGTACGAGTACACTGCTGCAAAGGCATGTAGAGTGCAGTTCTTAAAAAACAAAGTCAGATTACACTGATAGCTATTCATTGCGGGAAGATCAGGTCTTTCTTACTCCTTCTCTATCTTGCTTTACTCAGAAGCAAATGAGAAAGGAAGAGAGTGCAGCAGGTTTGGTTCTCTCTTTTAACAGGTTTCCCGTAACACATTTCATTCCTGCTTCATTAGTTACTTTTTCTAAACAATTAAAAGAGACAAAGGCCTTGTGGTTTTGATAAATATGTACAGCTAACTACGTCTTGAAAGTCTTTAGCAAGGAACAATATTTCTCAGCATGAACCGGGCTAGAATGCATATATATGCCCTTCAAATTGTTTTCTACCATATCGTATGGATGAAAATAAAATAACTCTTCACTGGGGGAGAGAAGCAAGCAGCACACAGAAAGAAGAAATAGTATTTTTAGCTCAGAATTAAAAACTGGAAGATGCATAACCCTACATTGCCTTCAAATATTTGAGGACACACATTGCTCCAGAATCCAGAGAATTAGTAAAAATTCTTCTGATGAAAAGTTATTCCTTGCTTTGGCATAACAAGAGCTAATTCATCCTTTAGTCACTAGGCAAAAGATCAGTGCTGTCCCCAGAAGGGATTTTATGATCAGAGATGTTCAAAATGCCGGTTTCCTAGTGCTAATGAAAAAGGGGGAAATTAGGAAATTATCACTGCTCCTTAGGGGAAAAAAAAGTAAAGTGTATATATATATACACACACCATCTAATCATATTAGATCTGGACAAAACAACATTGTACAAGTCTGCTGTCTAAACCTGAGGTACATCTGCACAGCTCTATCTACACTGAGAATAAAATGTGAGGTTATTTTCCTCCCCTCACAGCTTGAAAGAGAAATGAGAACCTGGGCTGGCTGGTCCTGGGGCTGCATTTCTACATAGATTACAGACGGTTTGCAGTTTCAGGCTCTGGATAGATTTATTTGTAACTAATAAATTAGCCTCATTCCTTTCAGATAATGTAAAATAATTTCAATAAAACCTCTACAATTAGGGAAATGATTGCACTAACAAGTATTTAGACTAGTTTTGATGGAGATCTCAGCAAATGCTACATTTAATTAAACAGAATCTTTTCTAAAAGCACAAATGTAAACCTTAGAGATGGTGGCTCACCCGATGTGATGAGAGAAAGTTCACAGTCGGAGAATAGGCTAATCCGCCCCTTGCACAGTGGTAAACATGGATAATGCACACAGATTCATTCTGGCCAGGCTTCAAACTCCCAACCCTTTGTTCTTAAGCCTCCCAGGACAGCTTTGAAGTGGAGGATAAAGCTCCCCTAGCACACCATTACCAAAGAACAATCTTCTGATTATGATCTCATGAAAGTGTAATCAATAACTTACACAAGTTAAAAGCGTGGCAAACAGCAAAGGTCACGTAATTGGACCTTTATTGAGTCCATGTGTTTCAGTCTTGGCTTTAACTGGCACTCCTCTATCATAAGTATCTCTCTCCAAAACATAAGCAATGATCTGTCTTGAAAATTATGAAATCTCACAGCAGCTTCTGTCAGACTGGAGTCCTTCCAGGGTCTCAGAGGGTGATGCTTCCACTTGCACGTGTCTCAGAGAAATGAAGCTTGCAGCACCTCTGGAAGCGAGGCTTTCTTTGTTGACTGCTCAGTAGATAGTTGCCTTCACTTGTATTCCAAGCAAGTGTGTAAAAGTTAGGGTGAATGGGTTTTGAAAAAAAAAAAAACCTGCTCTTTTCAGACTGGTTGTTAGAAAGACTTCCCTGACACTGCTTTTTTAATGTCTTCAGCATGGGTTTTGAACCCCTTTTCTTGGGAATATTCATTTTACTCTTATTTTATAAGCTGCCATTCACCAAAGGAAATTCTAGATACTGCCATGAAAGAACTAAATTCATTATTTAAATGGAACCTTTAATCAGTATATGAAAAACAAACAAACAAAATCCAGTGTGTATTTCACAGAATCATAGAATGGCTTGGGTTGGAAGGGACCCCAAGGATCACCAAGTTCCAGCCCCCCTGCCCCAGGCAGGGCCACCAACCTCCAGATCTGGTACCAGACCAGGTTGCCCAGGGCCTCATCCAAGCTGGTCTCAAACACCTCCAGGGACGGAGCATCTACAGACTCTCTGGGCAGCCTGTGCCAGCACCTCACCACTCTCTCTGTGAAGAATTTTCCCTTGACATCCATTTGCTGTGTACCTGAGATGACACTGATTTGCTTATTGAGATAAGACCTCAGTCTGTAGACATATATTAGTGTAATATTTCCATGTACCACACAGGCCCCCATATAGTTACAGTCTCTATAATTACACTTGGAGTTCATCAGTGCAAGATGAGCTTACCTTCACTATAAAGCAGGGAAGTATTGCCTTACCCCAGTTTCTGGTCAGGAGCTGAACAGTTTCTGCACACAACCTTTCTCTCTTTACAACTATTGCATAGGCAGAGTCTGTATAGCTCCTGGCTGCAGGCAGGGCTGCCATGATCAGGGCAGTCCTTCACTCAAGGAATGGGACAAAAACTGGGAGGAGTAATATCAGTCAGGATAAAGTTGAGCTCCCGGACAAGCCCTTCACATAAACTTGCAGGAACAAACCCTACTCCAAAACACATGAAGTTCATTTTGTGAAAGCAACATCCTGCTAGGTGTTTTCACTCTGAATGACGTGACCTATAAAAGCAGCATAAATCCTGACAGCGAGGGCCAGCAGCTGGGAGCTCACTGGAAGAATGCTTTGCAGAGGCCCTAGCCCTGTTTTTTGTTAGAAAAAAAGCTAGTGGGACAGTTCAGCTGAAAAACAAAAGGGAATTCAGTGACAGCAGAAATCTGTACTTTGCTTTGAGGTAACTCCCTGCATCTGGGATTAAAGAGTTTCCCTGAGATTGAGAGCTGCAGCTCATTCCTTGGCACACAGCTATGGTGAATCTGGTCTGCCGCTGCAGGCTGAGGCAAACTGTCCTTTTTGTCACTCAGTAAGTCCCTGATATGCTGACAGTCCATCACCTCTGCCAGAGTCAGAGGCTGTTGGAGGCTCTCCAAATCCCCCCAGACAGCCTTTATTGACTGAATGAAGTGGGCGGCTCTGGGCTGAGTGTGGTCCAAATGCTTTCAGGAACACCAGGATAAAGCAACGTGCTGCAAACACTGTCAAGCTGTGAGGTCTGCTCTCCAAATCTGCACTATGTTGCTGTGACCCTGCCCTCCTCACAGTATGACTGTGGGCTGAGCTGCCCAAGATGGACAAGGTGAAAATCAATCACTTCTTTTTGTAGGGTTATTCTTCAGCCAGACCAACTTCCTGAGTGGCCACATCTGTGCTGGCATGAGAAGAATGGGATGGGATGGGGTGGGATTAGATGGGATGGGATGGGATGGGATGGGATGGATGGGATGGTTGGGATGGGACGGGGTGGGATGGGATGGGATGGGAAAAAAAATTGGATGGTGTCAGCTGATGGCCTGGCTGAAACCACAGTGGAACCACGCTGAAAGGGAGGCAAAGTGTTCCCTTATCAAATGTTCTTATTGTATGCTCAGATTTCATAATCCTAGAAGGGGGGAGAAACAAAGCTGAGAACCGTCAGCTAGAAGGTTTCTCCAATCCAGTGCTGAAATCAAGAGAACATGCCCCCAGATAAGACATGCACATTCCCAGCAGTACTGTAGGCACAGTGAAAACATGAATAATCCATGCATATGATTCTGCCCTCAGAAATATGAACTTGTTGCTGTTCATCAAGGTTGCACACTGGGAACAGTTCAAGTTGACTCACGCTTGTCATACTTCTAACCTTAAGGCAGTGCTTATTAGCAGGGTTCTTTGGAGCAGCAGCACTGGATTCCAAAGATGTTCCTAAAATGTGGTCTGGGAGCTGTACTCTGGGTGGAACACAGCATACCCCTCGGCAAAGTGACAGACAGACTGGGTAGTTGGAGAAAAGAGTGGACAAGTATGCTGGACCAGGTGATCACGAGAGTATGTCCGCTGCCAGGTGTGCTGAACCAGAAGGCTTTTGTGATGGCGCAGGCTGTGACCTCTCTCAGCCGAAGATGATGCTCGTCGGCACAGAGCCTCGGGCAGTGCGCGCAGCATAGGGGCTCCCTCGTGCGGATCTGCCGGCAAAGGCTGGGCAGCCTTTGGAAATCCGGCTCATTCTGTCAGCCAGGGACATCAGGATGCTGATACACGGCAAGACGTGCAGCTGCAAGCTGTACAGTCCAGGACATGCAGAGTTCTGGGGGAAATATGTTTGCCCATAAAGGCCAAATGCCTTAATTTAAGAGCTTGTTGCTGTACCTTCTGGTTGTGCCTAGCATATGAGTTAGAGGTGGCAGAAAGGGGAACGCCACAGCTGGCTGACCACAGGAGTCATTAGAAAGGTTTTTGGGAACTGTATATGGAAGAAAACTCTCAAGCCCAAACCACACTGATCATATGCAAATACCCATCCTCATTTCCAAAGGCAGATTTTTAAATTAGTACAAATCTGTTTTTGGAAAAAGGATGATTTATTTGTAGTCTATTAATATACTTTAAAAGACAACACGTGAACAATGCACTTCAACAAGAAGGTGCATTTTCCATGTAATACTGAAAGACATGTTTAGTTAATGACTGGGTTTTCAATGGATGGTTTGTATACACTTTAATCCAAGGCTTTTTCCTTTTACAAGGGCATGTCTTCAAATATTTTCTATGCATTGCGTGTGTCAGTAGCTCATCTTGTGCTTACCAGAAATGTCACTTGGACTTTACCATAGGAACTAATGTAAGCACACAATTACTGGATCTTTCCAGCTTATCTCTGAGTCTGTAATCAAAGGTGAAAGCAAGCTTCACCTAAACATCTCTTTGCTGCTTGACTATTGTCACAGTAGTACTTGTGCATTTAAAGTAAAATGTCCTGTGAATGTGTCCTATCATTTTCACGGAAGGGTAATGGTTGTCCCTTTCTTTCTATCATTCACAAAACTCACTTTCTGCTTCCCGCTGCTCATGAGCCTGCTGGCCTGAGGATGTGCCTGGGTATGCCCCATCCCTGCTCTAAGCCAAGAAGGAAAGAAAGACCTTTCTGCAGTTACTGTGTCCTCCTGGACAGCAACAGGGAACAATTAAAAAACCAGAGACAGAAATTTCCCTTGGAGCTGTTGGGGATGGGGAGAGGTAGGGAAACAGATTTCATGAGAACTTGCAGATCTTCACGCTCTATGCCTCCCGGTAACTGTGCACTCAGCCAGCAAACTCTAGGATTCCTTCATCTTGTTAAATATTTCCCCGTTGATCTAACTGAATGAACTTATACTAATTAATTATGCTTTACAGGATGAGAAACCTCACTTTTGGATGAATAAAGCTCTTATATAAACAAGTTAAATACTTAGAAATGTTTTAAACATTGCAACTCCACTGTGAGGTCTCAATTCCTCTACGAGCAAATGACAGGAACGGCAGCAGCATGGCACCAACTATGGAAATGATGAAGCTCACCTGACTGCAAATGTTTGGCAGCACAGTTTAAAAGAGCCCTTTAAGTAAGGAGGATATTCGCATTGGCATGACCCAAACCTGAGCTCTTATCAGTGGGCAGAATAATGCGCAGATTTTGTCCCATTAAAAGGAGGCTGTTGTTACACTGAGTAAAAGAGCAAAGCTGTGGTGGCTCCTGATGGGCCTCTGGTTTCTGCCTGCGGAGGGACAGTGTGAGCATCTCCACCCATACCCACTGGCAGCACATTGCAGCTCTGACCGAACGGGAGCAATGCGCTGGGTCATAGCAATGCGTTGGGCCATATGATTTCAGCTGTGCCTCCTTGTCAATACAGAAATCTCATTTGGTCTACTCAATCTGAATAGATTTTCCAGTGCAAAGATGAAAGGAAAGAGGAAAAAGAACACACAAAATAAATACAACCAAGGTAATGATCAATATGTCCAGCTAAGTGAAGCATTTTCTAGCACTCAGTATGGCTGTGCACGTCATCTCTTGCTTGTGACTACAGGCCCAGATATCTGCATTTTGCCTCTCCCTCCTCTGGGACAGATCCCAGAGGTCTGTTGTCCCTGCAGACAGAGGTCCCTGCCTTGAATCTCTCAGGCATGGAGCTGTTGGCAGCTACTCAATATATGTGTGACTTCATAGGGAAAAAATAAATTTGGTTCAATCTGCTCACTCCATGGATTCTGTTTCAACAGTTCAATTCATTTCGCAGAACCTCTGCAAGAAAGAGAACTGGCTAAGGCTCAAACCTGGAAAAATGAAAGCAGTGTTTACTGAAGTTTAAAGGAATAGGCTGAAGGTGGTACTTGTGTTGAAGCTGCTCAGTGGAGGTGATTATTTGCCTATGTGGTTTTTAGTCTCAAATTCCTATTGACTATATCAATATTCACACATTTACAAGTTCAGAGTGAGTAAATAATATTTTGGTAGAGCTTATCTCCTCCTGCTCATCAAAAGGTTGTGATCTCACCATGCCTTCCTCATGCTCTTAGGAAAAAAACCACGTTCTTAATGGCAGCACTGAAAGCCCTGAACTGGTTCTGATGGCCAGGATGGTCCAAGACCTGCTGCCTTTCCCCCACAGCTGTCGCTGCAAGGGCTGCCTTTGCTGCTTTGCTACTGGGTTCTCTGCTTGGGCACCTGGAGCTGGTGACAGGTCTTCTCATTAGTGGGCTGCTGTTTGGGGAATTTGTTTTCCCTGGTGCTGGGCCAAAACCTGTGGCTGAGAGATTGCCAGGTTTGATGTCAGGCGTATTCATTTCCCTTAGCATCAGTTGGGTTTTGCTAGCTGTTTACCCAGGCTAAGGGGTAACTTCAGAGGATTTGTGGGACCAGTTCTGAAAGCAGTGTTTGGTCTCTAAGTTATTGATGGAAGTAGTTGGCAGTGATGGCAGCAAGTGCTGGAGCAGCTGGAAGGTAATTGCCCACTTCTCCTTGTATGGCCAAAGAAGCTGGATTCCATCGGCTGGTTACGAAACAAAGCACACTTTCATACATAGATGGAAAAAAAAAATCAGGGTTTTTCTTGTTAGGTTGAAACAAATCCATCTCAAATCTTTGTAAGCTTTTACTAAGGCATTTCTATCCCACAAGTTTCTCTTCTCCAAGTCAGACAGACTTGTCAAGCCAACTCCTCCTCAGCATTTCTGTGCAGCTGAGTGGTCTCCTGTAAATGGACTTTAAATGAGCAAATACTATGGTAGATTTCAGGTATCATAGATCTTTAAAGGCTTCTCAGTGCCACCATACAACAGGATTACTGTTTTTGCTTCATTTATAATACTTTTCTGAGGCAGACTTTGGTTTGCTGCTTTGCTGTGATTGTACAAGCCAGTCTCAGATTTGTGATAGATCCAACCTTGTTTTGTGTTAACGATGAGAGGAGAGAAGTTTATCTTGACTTTAGGAAGGCTTTCAACACAGTTTCTACCAAAGTCTTCACAGAAAAAGTGAGAAAGTGGAACTGATGTTAAGTGGATGGTGAGGGGAGCTGCTCCTTGCCTGGATTTTAATGGGCTGTGATCAACAGCATGAAGTCCAACTGGAGACCAGTCAGTAGTGGTGTACCTCAGCGGTTCACACCAGGTCTCACACTGTTTAGCATCTTCATTAATAATCAGTATGTAGTGACAGAGTACATCCTCAGCAAGTCTGCAGATGATACATAACCGGGAAGGAACGCTGGAAGATTGTGTTCCATTCAGAGAGACCTCACCAGGCTGCAGAAATGGGCTGACAGGAACCTTGTGAAGTTCATCCAGGGAAAGTACAAATCCCTGCATGAGAGGAGGAACAACCCCGTGCATCATGAACCAGCAGTGTGCCCAGGTGGCCAAGAAGGCCAATGGCATCCTGGCTTGTATCAGGAATGGTGTGGTGAGCAGGACTAGGGAAGTAATCCTGCCCCTGTACTCGGCGCTGGTGAGGCCTCACCTCGAGTACTTTGTTCAGTTTTGGGCACCTCAATACAGAAATGACATGGAGGTGCTGGAGCAGGTCCAAAGAAGGGCAACAAGGCTTGTGAAGGGTTTGGAGAATATGCCCTACAAGGAGAGACTGAAGGAACTGGGGCTGTTTGGTCTGGGGAAAAGGAGGCTGAGGGGAGACCTCACTGCTCTCTTCCAATATCTGAAAGGTGCTTACAGCGAGAGCGGGGCTGGTCTCTTCTCACTGGTGACAGGGACAGGATGAGGGGAAATGGCCTCAAGTTGCACCAAGGTAAGTTTAGGTTGGATATCAGGAAAAACTTCTTTACAGAAAGGGTTGTTAAGCACTGGAATAGGCTCCACAGGGAAGTTGTTGAGTCACCATCCCTGAATATGTTGAAAAACTGTTTGAATGTGGTGCTCAGGGACATGATTTAGCAGAGGGTTGTTAGAGTTAGGGTAGTATGGTTGGATTGCGGTTGGACTCGGTGATCTTTAAGGTCTTTTCCAACCTGAGCAATTCTATGATTCTAGGATCAGTACGCACTGGGGGCTCCCCAGCTACAAAACAGATGGTAGAAAAAGAGATGGGGGTGCTGATGGGCACCAAGACAACCATGAGCGAGCAACGTATCTGTGTGGCAAAGAAGGCCAACACCTCCTGGGCTGCATTAGGAAGAACACTGCCAGCAAATTGGGGGGGTGATTATTCTCCTGTTCTGTCTTGATGAGATGCTCCTGGAGCACTTGGTCCAGGTCTGGGCTATCCAGTAAAAGAGAGGCATGAATGTACTGGAGGGAGTCCAGCAAAGGGGCACAAAGGAATAGATGCCTGACAGAATTTTGAAGGCACATCTGTTTTTGTCTATTTTAGCCCTTTCTTCTATAAAGTAAAGAAAGTGTAAAGAAAGAGGTTAATATTCTGCAGGTTCTTCTACAATCTAATGGATCTCATTAGAGATCTGCAGGGCCAGTGTCACAGCCAGAGGCCCCGCAGGACTGCCAGCTCACACAGACCAGCTGCCAGGATGCCACCCATGGGGAAAATGCCTCTGACCTCAGTGCATGCATGCTTCCTGAACTGCTCTACACAATTGGCTCAGCTCAAATTGTCACAGATAGACCAGATGCTTTTTGGGCATGGGTCTGAACAATATTTTATATGAGAAGAGCCAGTCTTTCATTACATTATTACATGTATTTTATTGCAATCACAGTTTATTATAACCAAGATCTCAAAATGTCAGTCTCCATCAACCAAACAGCAGGGAAAAAATGTTAAGTTAACCACACATTCAGCAGCTTTTCCAAAATATGATTGATTTTGTGTTTCTTCAACTACCTTTCAATAAAAAAAAAAAAAAGGCCATTCACATAACAGAAAATACCAATAAAACTATCTTCTCATCTTCTCATATCCCCAGACAGCTAACTGAACTTTATACACATTATTCATTGCAAAGAACACTGTATGTTTTGTTATGGAAAGAATAAGGATTTCAGTGCAGCTGACATTGCTGTTATTCTTCCCTGTGCATTTTGGGTGATTGCATTTTGCACTACGTTTGGGTTGCATTATGATGCAGTAAGGAGTTTGGCCACAAATAAACAGTTACAGTTCCCTGAACTTTAAAAAGAACTAAACAGAAAACTGATATGGTTTAACAGCAAAATAAAAAATAAACAAAATAGCATGTTTTAGAAAGTGGATGAAAATGAAAAAAAAAGGAGATAAAGAAAGAACAAACCTTAGTAAGCTAAATGTAAAGCTGCAATTAGAAAAATCAAAAAATGATTTGTGATAGATTTTCTTGAAAGCTGTCAAAATATTAGTACATTTTTCATTCAATTCTTCAGAGCAGACAGCTGTCAAGTCAATGGGGCTAACAGATGAAGAAGGTGCAAAGGAAAACCTGTAGAAAAAGACAGGAAAGCACAAAAAAAGCTGAATAAATGTTTTGCATTTATATTTCTGAATGAAAAGCATGGTAAATTGCTACACCAGAGCTTTGCTTTATGAAGCTTAAGGAGATGTTTCAAACTGAAGCTTCTTGGGGTTGGGGGAGAAGGAGGAGAATAGTAACTAAATGCATGAACCTGATGGTGTATCCCAAGGGTTTTGAGGTATTCAGTACTATACTACAGAGATCCCAGCTGTGGGGATAAAACTTACTCAACCAGCCTTGGTATCAGAGGAACATGGCAAGAATCATGCCAGCTTTTGCATAATGCTCCAGTGAGGACTTGGAAAGCTAAGTCTGAAATCTCTCCTGAGGGAAAGCAGACACAGAGCTAAACACGACATCCAGGGAAGACACAGCAAAGCATTCTCAGGGACCAATCAGAGCTCACCAAGTAGAGAGTAATGACCTGGTCGGTACTGCCCAGCTTAGTTTCTAGAGTGCTTTTGACAGTGTCTCAGACCAAAGCCCCCAAAAGGTGTCATGAGATAAGGAGGTTCTCTGGTAGGTTTGTAGCTGGTGACAGCTGGCCAGTTCTAGAAACGGTCTGTGAGTCATCAGCACTTGTAGTGAAAAGAGTTGACCAAGGCATTTCCAAGAGACTGTTCCAAATACTGATAACAATTGTAGAAGAGGGGATTTATAATGAGTTGGCAAAGTTTCCTAATATTAGGCACCTCACAGCTAAAGCTGTCTGTGAAGAGGTTATTATGATATCCAATGGCAGGTTGGTAGGATCATAGGTGAGAATCAGTGTTGATAAACAAGAAGTGACACACAGAGGGAAAGAAAATGTGAAACATAATAAGGTATTTTAAATCAACTATCAGTATTATCCAGGAAGGAGCGCCCTGATGATTATGGCTGGTTCCTTGGCAAGGTCAGCCTAGTGATCAGTACGGTCAAAAGGGGAAATGGACTATGAGCATCTTTTAGGAATGCTCTAGAGAACAAAATGGAAAACATTTTTATGCCTTTACAAGTCTAATGGGCTCACAGCTTGTATACTGAGTTTAAGTTTGAGAAGCCTTCCTTAAAAAAACACAGGTGATACAGAAATCTGACTAGGGAAGATTCAGAGAAGGGTAAGAAGAAGTGTCAAAGGAATGAAGAGATCTGTAAAACAAATGACTGAGTTTGTGACACCTCAGGTGGGTGCTGGGAAGCCTTTGAGGCACCTCAGACAGATAATCGCATTCAAAGCAAACAGAAAAGCAATGTTTCACACAGCACATACGAAGTGTTACAAGGCACTTGTTTCTGCACCCATCTCCTCCCAGTCAGGCCACAGCACAGCAGGTACAAAACCCTGCGCCCAAACTTGCCTCCATTTTCCATGCTGAAGGTTCTTCCTGTACTCTTTTCCATATTTCCAACCATAGGATGGATGGCTGTGGATTGACCCACAGGATATTGACTAGCTTTGGACATCCACTTCCCAAAACTCAACCTTTTAAAAATTAACTTAGTCATCCTGTTGTGGATAACATCCACTCCACATTGTGTTCATTCCAGACTGTGATGGATGAATGACCCAGGAGAGAGGAGTATCAGCCAGAAAACATGAGGAAGCTGATCTTGATGTTGCCTTTGTGGTATCTCTTTAGGAGAAATGTTCAAATTGCCTAAAAACTAAAATGTTTCGTTAATAAGTATAAAACAAGTATGCAGAATGTAAGAGAAGATTCCTTGGGTGGATCAGAAAACACAATTTCTGAAAAACTGTAAGCGATGTGGGGAGTCAAATCAGAACCTCTTCACAACATAGAGCCTTGAAGCTTGGGGTGTCCTGTTAGTTCCAGTGCCTTTCAGCTGTTATGTTGTACAGTGCAACAACTACTGTAAAAGTAGTGAAAATATTTTATTTCTTAAGCTTTTTTTTCTGTTAAAAATATATTAGAATATTTATGGAAAGGACAAACAATGAAAATCTTGAAGAATGGTTTATTTAATGCAGCTTTAGACTGCTGCGTAAAGAGAATAATAGTGTAGTTTACACATAGACCATGTAAATTACTATGGAAACCAGATGTCGCTTACACGACAAGGTGCCTTGTAACTCATCTCTGCTGAGCAATAAATTCCCCTTTTACTTCTTGGCAAAACTCTGAGAAACGTTCCTGCTGTTTTCTATCAGCAGATACAACAGATGGCTGGCACATGCCTGCTTTGCTAAGTGAAGTGGGATCTCAATAGCATTACTTTGATCCCTGGTGGCATGTCTACAACAGTGAGATGCAAAATACCACAGCTAAACAGAATCTAAATATTAAAGGTTTGGAGCAGCGCGCTCGATACGTGAGCCCCCTGTCTGAAAATCATGCTCACAGTGTGTAAACATCTTCACATTCCACATTGGAATTTTGGTACAGAGGTCAGAAAACAAAGTATTTCCTCTGTTTGGTGACATGAAACCGCAGTGAAGGTACTACTGTAAGTCCCAGGAGCGCAGGTTTACGCGATTGCCTTGACCCAATTTCCAGAACAGCCCTACTTTTATTAGGAAAATAAATGAATTGTGAGTATTACACATTTTCTAAGCTGAAAAGGATCACTGGAATCAGTGGGTATGAATAAGATTTTTATGAAAAGTTTGGCAGTCACTCTGAAAAAAGCTTCCTTTGAAGAAATGTATGTTTTGAAATCCACCATTCTTTGTTTTCTTTTCATTTACCAAGTAAATAATAACATTTGAAGGAAGCAAAGCTTTGTAACACTGCTGCCTTAAAATCTGTGGTTTATTAGCTTTCCTTAGGACAGGGAAACAAAACTCCTGGCATCGTTGGGGTTCCATTTGATCTTCATGGTCAGGCTGTGCCTCAGTAAAATAAGATAATTTCAGAGATGTCATGGAGCTATTTGGAGTTGATGATCACATTGCTGAGACCAGCCCTGGCTTTCAAGAGCTGGAATTACCTAACTTCCCTGAGCTCCCCTTCAAAATACAGAAATGCTGAAGAACATACTCATAGAATCATAGAATGGCCTGGGTTGAAAAAGACCACAATGATCATCTAGTTTCAACCCCCCCTGATATGTGAAGGGTCACCAACCACTAGACCAGGCTGCCCAGAGCCACATCCAGCCTGGCCTTGAATGCCTCCAGAGATGGGGCATCCACAACCTCCTTGGGCAACCTGTTCCAGTGCGTCACCACCCTCTGGGTGAAAAACTTCCTCCTAATATCTAACCTAAATCTCCCCCGTCTTAGTTTACAACCATTCGCCCTTGTCCTATCACTATCCACCCTTGTAAACAGCCGTTCCCCCTCCTGTTTGTATGCTCCCTTCAAGTACAAGAAGGCCACAATGAGGTCTCCCCGGAGATACTGATGATATCTATCATCCCTCCCTAAGAGGTGGGGATCTTTTTGCTCTGCTCATTGTTACTGATAACTTTTTGCTCAAAAGTGACCCAGTCTTTCCCACAGGGACATGTTCCCCTTATCTCTTGATGCCTGTGCTTTGTTGGCCAGAGGTGCTCCCAGACTGAAGGCATTCCTCCAGCACCCAATCCCTTGTGCACACATGCACACCTCCTCTCTGAGGGCAGGACCACTCCTGCCCCATCACAAGAAGCATGCATCCAGTACAATGCAGCTCACATGTGAAAACATAAAGTGCATAAGAAGGTAACAAACCCATTCTATGGTACTCTTGGCTTTTCATAACCTGCAGCTTATCTTGACCTTACCAGAAAAAGCAGCGATTCAGCATCTGGAGACACTTATATTTTGCTTATTTGTTGGCTTATTTCTCCCTAATATCTCCTAATATTTAATTAGGACTAATGAACTAAGGACTGAAGGCAACTGATGATTTACTTTGATAAACATTTTCTAATGAAAACAGCTTTAACTCTTTATAATACACAGTTTTTTTCACTTCAGTGTACAGAATACAGCACTAATCCAGCCCTGAACACATTACATTCAACATATGTTTCTGAACTGGAATATGGACATATACAGCAGTGCAAGACAGAGGAGTACTGTCACTCTCTGGGTTGGATTATTTACCAGCCTACAATTTACAGTGCTATTTACCCCAGGAGCAGGAAGGTGCAACCAGCCCACAGGACATTTACACCTGCTTTGCACAGGTGCAGGCAGGGACACGAGGCAGGAGGGGCCTAGCCCCAGACAGCTGGAGCAGCCACTGCTGGCCCACCTGCCCCTGCATTGTTGGTATCAGGGCTGGGAATTGGGTCATGGCATAGACATAATTGCCTTTTTTCTTCACTGTGAGGGCAGTGAGGCGCTGGCTGTGCAGAGAAGCTGTGGATGCCCCATCCCTGGTGGTGTTCAAAGCCAGGTTGGATGGGGCTCTGGGCAGCCTGAGCTGGTGGGTGGCAACACTGACCATGGCAGGGGGCTGGAACTTTAAGGTCCCTTCTGACCAAAGCCATTCTGTGATTCCCGTATGCACTCAGAAGTCTGCTATCTGCAGACCCAAAAGGGCTCTCGCTATTGATAGAGGACGTAGCATATACAAGGGCTGCTCTGAAAGAAACGCCTCCTGTTTTGTTACGTTGCCCCATGCTGTCAGAGGTGGATATTGGTGGTACGGCAGTTGAGGTTGAACCTTCCCACCAATATCCCGTTCCATGTTGCTGCTGTGTGACAGATGGCAGCAGAGGGGCACTCCGACACAATGGCATCTGACATGGAAATGTGGATGGAGCAAAGGCATGTCACTGAATTCTTCCATGCAGAAAAAAATGGCACCCACTGACATTCATTGACACTTGCTGAATGTTCATGGACACCAAACGGTGGATGTGAGCACAGTGAGGCAGTGGGTGATGTGTTTCAGCAGTGACTACAGTAACAGTGCAGCACATCTCCCGGTGTCAATTTTTATGAGTGTGGCATGCAGGCTCTTGCTTATCTCTGTCAAAAATGCACAGCTAATGATGGTGACTATGTTGAAAAACAATGTTCTGAAGCTAAGAATTTGCTCTATCAAATAGTGTTATTGTGCTCTTTGTACCTGTTGTAGTTTCCATGGAAATAAATAGGAGGCATTACTTTTGGAGTGAACTACTGTTGCCAGCCCCAAAAGTCTTGGAGCCCTGAAGAAACATCTTCAAATCTCCCATGGGATAGAGCATTGAGAGGTCAGCAGGACACAAGACACAGGACTCTCAGAAGAAAAGGTTTCAGTTTTATCAAATAGAAGACAACTGTATGCCAGGTAATGGCTGCTTTACAGGAAGCAGTGTAGTACTTCGGTACCTTGTATGCCTTCATTCTGTCAAAGACTACTTCTGTTTTTGCTTTTTCTTTCCCTTCCTGCCCTCTCCTCATCTTGTCTTCTCCTCCCATCCTTTCTCAGACCCCAGACAGAAGTGTTCCATCAGAATAAAGGTGGCACTTTCCTGAATGCTGGGGAACATCTAAGTACCTTTATATTTAAAAACTAAACAGCACTGAAATAAAACCTGTTAGCATCTACAGTCTCATTTCTTCTCTTTACGAAATACTGGAAATTCTGGAGAAATTATATTGTTTTTGCCACAAGTAATTGCTATCCTGTTCTACTTGCAACACTGCTGTGGGCACTTTCCAACTAAGATGCATAGAACTGGTATGCTGATGAGTGCTTTTGCCCTATGAGCTGCAAAAACACTCATGTTTTCCCTTGTCCCTTCTCATCAGGTACAGGCTTAGGTGGCATGGGGGCAATTATGATCTGCTTTCCACGGAGGATCAGGAGAACTGCAGGTAACAGGCAACTGAACTTGAATGTCTCTAAGAGACCGCAAAATCCAACAGGTTTGTGCTACCAAAAAGTAGGTGTTTTGTCTGGGATGTGAAGTCCATCCCTTTCTAACCCAACTCCTCAAATGCTAGCAGTCTGGAGCTCTTCCCTAGCCCAGTCTGAAATCCTGCTCTTCACCTGCAGAGGTGTTTAAATACCCACAGCCGTAGGACCGGAGTGCCAAAGTTTAGTGAGTATACACACAAATGGACTTGTAAAAATGGGACTATAAACTCTGCAATGCAAAATGTCTCAATTTTAACACTTCTTAGATCCATAAATATCCACAAGACATCATGCTGTTGTAGGAATGGAGTTGCCAGTGATGTTACTTTAACCACGTACATGTTTACTTGCTAACTATCTGTGGTCTCACATGGACGCCTTAATTCAGAAAAGAAGGAGTGTTGGTTGATCAGCTTTGCCACAGCTCAGGGAGGTTTCTCCCCATGGGCTGCAGAAGGAGAACGCATCTCTGTGCTGTCTCTCAGCCCGTGACCCTTAGCAGTGAGGGTAGTGCCATATCTCTCCCTCCAGAGCTGTCTGCGGGCGGCGCGATGGGGAACAGGGTGAGGGTAGGGAGAGGAAGGATGGTGTCAGCCTTACATCTCAACCTCCTTCCCCAAAAGAGGTATTTTTCTCATGGCTGATAGAGAAATGGAGCAGTAAACATCATCCTGAAACTCACAGATTATTTCTGTGATGTAAATCTCAGACCCTGGGGTGCAAACTTGTTCTTTCTGCAGAGCGAGACGGAGCTCCTACAACTCTGAGCAATTCCCTCAGCCTCAGTGATGCCACTCCGTGCTTCCCTCCTTCTCTATAACATGGGGTGAAGCGCTTCCAGAGCCCCCAGCCAAATCCCAAGGGCTTCACACAACATGGCAGAGCCAAGCAGGTCCGTCACCAGGAAGGGTGCATTCACACAGCCAGAAACACAGCCATGGTGGTGAAGCTGCCATAGGCTGAATCACACACTCAGGTGTCACTGACTGTATACACATAGTTTCATCTTTACCCAGCTCTAACACATGGTATGTAATAAAATATAACATTAGCGTTCAGCCATGTAAAAACGAATCATTTTATCCATGAGATTTGCTCTACCCATGCTAACCTAACGTTCCAGCTTTATACGAAGGCTGCCAGCAGCCCAACTACCTGCGTGTGCTCATGCAAACACATCGCGCGCTCCTCGCTTTTTCAACAAAAGAATCCGCACGGAGACGCGTGGCTCTAAACACACAGTTTCGCGATGAAAACTGGCACAGAGAGGGTTACCTCTACTTACCGGCACCCCCGGCTCGGTGCGCACCGGGAGTGAGCGGAGAGCGGCGGACGGTCCGCGCTGAGCGCCCGCACGCCGACGGAAGGTGCCCACACCCGCCCCGCCGGTACAGCCGCTCCGGCGCCGTCTCCGCCTCTCAGCGCCCCGTCGGGCCGCACCGCTCGGCCCCGGGCTCTTTGCTGGAGGTGCCCCCGCCCGCACCTACCCGTCCCGTAGCTTGCCAGCTGAAGTTCATGGCGTGGATGCTGACGGGGATGGCCGGCATCCTCTGCTGAGCTTTCCTGAAGTCGTGAGTGAACGGGGCCATCTTCCCCTCGGACACGATCAGGATGTCCTCCTCGAAGCCTGGGGAGGGCAGAGGGTGCGATGCGAGGTGCAGCACGGCTGCGGGAGCCCCACCGCCCTCCTTCACTCCCTCCCGCCCGCTTACCTATGAGGACTCGGGCTTGCTGCGCGTCGATCCACAGGTAGAGCGTGTCGGGCTGCCGCGCCGCTGCCCGCACCCCGCACAGGCTGAGCGCCCCGCACAGCAGCGCCGCACACAGCCGCCCCGCCGCGGCCATGCTCCGCGACCGCCGCTGCCGCCCCGCTCCCGGCCCC
>JACDJE010000065.1:1195227-1210102 GCA_016647715.1 Pavo muticus
CGGGGCGGGGCGGGGACCTCGCCCGCGGGAGTGCTCCTTCTATATTCTTTCCTAAAAAAGTTTTCTGTTTGTTTGTTTGTTTGCTTGTTTTCTCAAAGCTGAAGCCAACCGGGGTGGATAAAGTCTGAACGAACCTCTGAGTGTCCCCGCGTGGCGCTCCGGCAGGAGCCGCGCCCGATCACACGCGTGGAAACGATGGTGGCCGAGTCCTTCAGTTCTATTTTGTTTTATTTTAGCCGAGCTGCTAACAACGATTCCCTCCAGGACCTGCGGCTCAGCACACGAGAAACACACACGTTTCCCTAAGGCGTGCACGCATCACAGAATCACAGAATGACAGAATGGCCCGGGTTGGAAGGGACTTCAAGGATCATGAATCTCTAACCTCCCCGCCACTGGCAGAGCCACCAACCTCCACATTTAATACTAGACCAGGCTGCCCAGGGCCACATCCAACCTGGCCTTGAACACCTCCAGGGACGGGGCATCCACAGCCTCTCTGAGCAGCCTGTTCCAGCACGCATACATACGTACACAAACGCGCACAGGAGAATAGAGCACCGCTCCGGATCGCAGCACCACTCCCGCGCCCCCACCGCCCCGCCCGCCCCAGTGACCGCCCTCGGCTCCCGGCGGCTCCCGGGACGAGGCTGCCCCCTGGCGGCCGCCATCCCCCGCCGGGCCGCTCTTATGCGGCCCCCCGACACTCTTGCCGCTGCCCATCCGAGCGGCGGCACAGTAACACTCTTTGATGAAGCACATTCTCAGCTACAAAACGCTGTTTTCACCAGCGATGAACATGAGCCTGCATGCCGCGCTCGCAAACGTCTGCCCCAAAAGACAGCACGCTTCACTTTACCCACTGAGGACTGCATCTCAAACATTGGGAATTCACATGTGGCCACTCCATGGACTGTCGTTTTGACTCAGGCTTGTAGTGGTGACACCACATCTTGTCATCAGTAATGATGCGATCCAGGAAACTCACCTTCAGTCTCGTATCAGTCAATAGTTCCCGACATACATGCATAAGAGGTTCTTTATCATAGAATCATAGAATGGCCTGGGTTGAAAAGGACCACAATGATCATCTAGTTTCAACCCCCTGCTATGTGCAGAGTCACCAACCACTAGACCAGGCTGCCCAGAGCCACATCCAGCCTGGCCTAATTGCTTTGAGAAATGGGGCATCCACAGCCTCCTTGGACAACCTGTTCCAGTGCATCACCACCCTCTGCGTGAAATGTTATGTTCCTGTATGAGCATTTATGGGACACATTTGGTGCAAATTTTGCCACCATAATTTCCAGTGCACTGAAGATGATATTAAGCTCCATACACCTGACTGAGATGCTCTTCATTTCATGGTATGACAGCTGTACATGGCTGTCTGGAATATGGCGTGTCTTTCACACAGCTGTCCTATTCCATACTGCTTACAGTACAGCATTCCATTTTCTGTTCTGCTTCTTTTCCTGCTGCATTCGTGGCACACCCATTACAGAGCATGGCAGTGACAAAGCTTTCAGGTGGCCCTGCACAGAGCCAGGAGCTGGACTTGGTGATCCTTATGGGTCCCTTCTACCTTGGGGTATTCTGTGATTCCAGACAGCCGTGGACCAGGCTGGCTACCAAAGGGACAGGTGTGTGTGGAGCCAGTGCCTCGCCTGCTGCTGGACTTAGAAACTGTATTGCAAATGAGATAGGAGCTTGCAGAAATAAAAGTGAGCATTTAATCTAGCAAACACACACTGCTTTAATTTTATTTATTTATTTTTTTACTGCAGTTGTCATTATTTTAATAGATTGTAGTATAGTTAGACTTCAACACCTTAGTTTTTTAAAGGAACACTCTTTTATCAACTCATGACCAAATGGACCATTGCTGTCCACCCAAAGGCATCAATTCTCCTCCTGCTGACACCACTTCACCCTCTGCCCTAGGCTGCAAATTCCATTTCCAGAGCCTTTTTGGTGTTTGAGGGAGAGGTGTGAATCTTGGTTTCAAAGCTGTCAGACCAAAGACGCTGCCCACAGAGAAATGTGCATTTTTGGCCTTCAGTTTGATTGTGTTTTTATCAATCATTTCTATGCATGTGAGCTATTGTTTCGGATTTCTCAAAACTTGGCTGATTGGAAGTACATATTTATATATAATGAAAATTACACGCTCTGAAAACAACTGAAAAAACGTAGAAAAAGGAATAGTTCAAATTAGTTCCGTATAATTTATTGTACCGTTCCTAGTGATAAAATCCACAATCAGACAGATTAGATGGATGTGTTCAAGTTGCATTGAAGCACTGAGGTGTGAGATATTCCTGGGACTAAAAGAAAGTTCATATTGAAATATAGGCATAGAAAACCATTCCCCTGAGTGTCCCAGAGCTTCGGCACGTACGGGGCTGTGCAGTGCCTCTCAGTGGGCACAGCAGATGCTGGATTTCCATGTGTTTTGATGGAGAAGAGCAGGTCTCAGGGAGTATCTTATGGCAAGCAGTTAGTGCAGTGGAAGAAAAAAGACATCCTCTGTGCTGTCTGTGTCAGGAGGTGCAGTCTGTTCTCACACACTGTTACACATCAGAAGCACTACACAGAGAAGAGACCACAGAGACATCCCCAAATGCAGGCGAAACTTCAGTCAAAGACCATACTTCTCTGAGTGAAATCAGAGTCCATCATGAGATGCAAAATTCAGTAGCCCAGTCTATGTTGGATTCAGGACCCTGTGAGGCTGTTAGTAATGTTAATTTTCCTATTTCTGCATCAACTCACTCTCTTCTAGCTCTTCGCTGACTGCCTCTGTTACTTCAACCCATCTGGGTTTAACAGCCTCCTTCAGTCCTGCAGAGGGGTACTGGAGAGAAAGATGATCCTGGCAAAGTGAAAAATAAAAGGGGAGAAGGGGAGAAGAGCAGATGTGAGGAAGTTTCTACCTTAGAAATTGCAAAGAACATTGAGTGCTGACAGTGATTCATAGAATCATAGAATGGCTTGGGTTAGAAGGGACCTTAAAGCCCGCTCACCTCCATCCCCACTGCTGTGGGCTGGTTGCCACGCACCAGCTCAGGCTGCCCAGGGCCCCATCCGACCTGGCCTTGAGTGTGTCCAGGGATGGGGCACCCACAGCTTCTCTGTGCAGCCTGTGCCACAGCTTCACCACCCTATGAGTAAAGAATTTCTTCCTAACATCTAACCTAATTCATCCTTTGCAAAATTATTCTTGTATTGTACTAAAGTGGAAAAAAAGTCTGTTTTATGCAAGTTGCTTTACTTACATCAGTTTCAGAGGGTTAAACATCTACATATACTGGAGGAGGTAATGGGCAGAAGTGATAATTATTGATCTCTGAAAGGGAGTGAAATGTGTGAGAGCTGTGATTTGGGGCTGAATATGGCTGCCCAAAGGGCTCCAATCCTTGTCTCATACACAGGAGAGTGTGCTCAGCTTCTGCAGCCCTGAGATCATGCAAGTTTCATTGGTCTGTGACTTGCTTAGCAAGAAAGTTGTATTTGCTTGCAAAGTCAAGGTTAAAACTAATCACATTGTTAACATTTCTCAGAGAGAGAATCAAAAAGCATACTGAAACCTTTCAGGAGAATTCTTAGAAAACTGTAGCCAATGTCTGAAAAGTCTGTCACCTTAATATGGCCTTGGGAGCAGAATACAATTTACATTGCCCACCCGTAATAAGGAAGGACAGACGTGGGGAGGGTTACAGATGCCACAGCCTCAAATCATGCCTTGCATATAGTAAAGAGTGTGTGAACAGCAAAGTAGGAAGAGATCACCTTAGGCCATACGTTTCCCTCTGGCATCGAACTGCACAAGTGAAGGAAATAATCCCCAAATCAGGTGGTTTTCAAACCACTTTGGGCAGCACAAAGGGAAGGGCTGCACAGCCCCATTCACCTCTCTGTCACACCTCCCACGTTGTGCAAGGCAGCAGGGAAGCTAGGCAACAGGGCCTTGGCACAGAGCTGCAGCAGCACACAAGCCAGGTGTGGGGATACCATCCAGGCCTCAACGAAGGCAGTGGTAAAGCCAGCATTGCCAAATGGGCAGCCTTGCTTGTCTCGCTGCTCATCCTGTTGACACAGGATGCAGGCGCTGCTGGGATCAAGTCCCAGGCACCTCCCAGCTAAATCAGAAAGTGGCAGACATCGAACGTGGAGCAGGGCTGCCAGTGTCCTGGGTTTGTGTGGGTTTTGGGTGGCTCATATGGCAGTGGGAGAGCTGCTGATGTCTGTGTTCTTCCTTTCCTGTCATGTTATTTTTTCTTCTTTTTTTTCTGTAATTCTGCAGTGCAAAGAATCCAGCTGCCCTTATCCTTGCAGCAAAACCTCTCAGGTTCCTTAGTTTTGCTGCTTTCCTCACTGTGAGGCCAGAGAGATGGGAATGCATGACTGAGATATCTTCAAGGAGTGTTTTTTAGGAGTTCCAGTCAAGCTCCATGTGCTGAAGTAGATCTGGAGCCCACAGCATAAGAAGAACATGGAGCTGTTGGAGAGGGTCCAGAGGAGGGCCACGAAGATTATCAGAGGGCTGGAGTACCTCTCTTATGAAGAAAGGCTGAGGGAACTGGGCTTGTTTAGTTTGCAGAAAAGAAGGCTTCAGGGAGACCTCATTGCAGCTTTTCAGTACTTGAAGGTAGTTTATGAACTACCTTGATAAAAAGTTATCAACTTTTTACATGGTCTGATAGGACAAGGGGGGATGGCTTTAAACTAAAAGAGAGGATGTTTAGGTTAGATGTTAGGTGGAAATTCTTCACTCAGATGGTGGTAAGGCACTGGCACAGGCTGCCCAGAGAAGCTGTGCATGCCCCATCCCCGGAGGTGCTCAAGGCTAGGTTGAGTGGGATTCTGTGCAGGCTGAGCCAGTGGGTGGCAACCAGCCCATGGCAGAGGCTTGGAACTGCCTTCCAACCTAAGCCATTCTGTGATTATGTGATACACTGAGCCACAGACAAAGCTAGATGGAGGAAAAAATTAACACAATGGAGTCATCTGAACCAGCAGCGAACTATGCATGAAAATAACGAACTCATAATTAGGGCCTATTACATTCCTAACTGTGGAATATTCCTCCTCCAGCAAATTATTGTCTTCCACAGAAGTTTTAGTTTCTGTTCCCCGGGCATCCAAGTATCATTCTTGGTTTTCTATCTCATAGCATTTCTAGGACTTGCTAAGCTTAATTTCCCCCACAGGATGGAATGCATTGCTCAGTGACTTTCTGCTGCAGCATAACTTGGAGAGAAGCAGACCAAGAAGGGGTTTTCATGTGGGAAGAGGCACAGAGAACCAAAATATCTGCGCTGAAGGCAAAGGCTTTGCAGTCCTTTGGGGACGAAGGGCAAAAGAGCTGGAGAACCAAATGCCAAGGGCTTTGATCCTGACATTCAGGGAAGAAAGCCAGGGGAAGAAATGCAGTGCCAGATGCAGGAGGACAGGATGTCATCAAGTTCAAAAAGCACAAAAGGATCCAATCAGCAAGAGGATAGGACATGCCTGGCATTGAACACAATAGCTACAACACTTTTTAATCACATTAACCTTCTCCCACGTTTATTCAATGACACGTCTGAAAATTATCCAACCACAAAAGAGTATTCTGAGAAAAGAATAGACTACTGAATCTCTGCAGAGGTCTGGCACTGCTTCCTGCTGAAGTCAGTGGATATAGCAGGAGACTCTGGGGCTGTGATTGTAGCAGGCAGTGAGAGCAGGTGCCTGAGTGATGCACCTCTCAGAGAGCTCAGCTCTGGGTTTTTTCCCTCGTTTTAATTCCTGGAAGAGGTTTGTGCAGTAGCTAAGACACAGGAGCCTTGTTTCACTATGCAGAGAGCAAGCAAGACCCTTTTTGGGTCCAAACTACATAGGCAGCACATGAAGTGAGCACAGCAATCTCTGAACATGTTTATTAATGTGTTCCTGTTGTCCTTCTTGCACAGCCTGTTGCTGACTTGCAAAGTTCTTCTTGCACTCAGTACCCCCAGTGAGGACTGTGGCTTTACCAAACAGGCTGAGCAGAGTGGGGAGTCAGATAACTCCAGGGAAGAAACCCAGAGACTCAGTGAAGGGGATGATGGAGGATCTGGAATTTGTATGTGTTCTCAGCAACAGATATCAGATACAGTACTACAGCATTACCGGGTGTCAAAAAGGGGAAGAAATAATGTCAAACTGTGGAGCAGGTAGAAGTTAAAACTAAATTTTGAGAGCAACAGATGGATAAAGAAAGTTTTAAAACATATACATGCCTGTAACGGTATTTAGTGGCTTTTGTCTGGGATGAGTTTTTCAGAAAATCCAGATACCTGCAAATAGATCTTCCACAGTTAGCAGAAGGATGAGGGAACTTGTACAGCCAACACAACGTCAATATGAATGATGTAAAATTGATGCAAAAAGTGCTGAACTGTGCATAGTAAATCAGCTCCTAAGGGAAGGACTAAGGATTAATACATCCTAAAGCATGGCTTTAATAAATGATAATTAAAATAGGAAATGCTCCAGAGAGTCAGTAAAATAAGCCATGGAAAGCAAAGATGTGTTATAAAAGAAACCCCAAACCAAAGTACAAGACAGTGATACGATATACATGGCAATGTCGTGCAAAATATATGGAAGCAATTGGAGTGCTTATGGTTTCCACAGAACAATTCCGCTTCCTTCATATATTTATTTTCTTTCACAAGATCAAAGTAGATCCAGATGTATCTAAGAATGGACATGTGGTTGTCCTTGAGCTGAGGATCCGCAAAGGAGCATGGAAACTGTGCCCGGGTAAGAGATGAAATGAAGTCATGTTTAAGGCCTATTGGATATTATTTTCACTGAGATTACACAAAATTCTCAATGCCAGAGAATCTTAAACATTTTATAAATAAGATCGGAGTGTCTTTTCTAAATTTTACGTGCTAATTTATATATGTAATATGTAGATTTAACCATCCATTCAAAGGTACTGTTTTGATCAACGTAGCTGGCTAAGATACAGCTGCCTAATTAGACATTCATGGATTGTCTGTCATATGAATATAACAAATGGCAAATGTACACTAAGCTGAAAACATGCATGTAGGATTTTGAAAATCTGCATGTGAGAAATTAATAATGGTTGTTATAATTTTTAGCTGGAAAGGTTTCCATCCTGTATCTTTCTGGATGAATTTCCAATTAATTTCAGTTAGATTTGTGATTAGAGTTTCTAGGAAGTGGTCTTCTATACATATGAGCTTGAACATTCAGAACATCATGAACACACTGCAAAGGGCTCATTAGAAAGCTTGGCTTGCACATCTTCTCTATGTTGCTATCTGAGCTTGTCACAGAGTTAATTCAGTTTTCCTGGCCACAAACCCACAATACAAGGCCTGTACTCTCATCTGTTCTTGTCTCCTTATCTTACTTCAACTGTTACATATTTTTTGCTGTTAACAAGGCTATTCGCTCTAAAAATCTTCCTTTCATGATCTAACACTTTCCCATTCAGCTCTTCCGTCTGTGCCTGTTTCAGCACATCTCTAAGGGTCTGATTATATCTACCCACTTTGTTTCTGATTATGTTATGACAACTTTTTGAATTACATGGTTACATACTGTTTTTTTTCCTCTGGATTGAGTAGTCAACTGGCATTTTATTTTTTGGCTGACTGACTCTGCAACACAGAACATTTTCTTTCGGTACATCTTCTGTTTGTTTATAGCATATAATAGCAGTTAGCTTGCATTTAATTCCATATAATTTTCAATTTTATTGTCTCTAACAAGAATACCATTCACAGTAACCAAAGTATCATTCTCTAAAATATCCAGCAAGTCAAGGACCAAGAATGGGCTGGGAAAGCACTGGAATGGAATTGCTACTTTACTCTTCTATAACATTTTCCGTCTTCGTTCTTAGAGGACTTTCACAAAGATGAATCATTATTTCCATCCGCCTGTAGGAGAAACTGAGTCACCTGAAGAGGAAGTGATTTGCCACACAGCAAGGCAGTGGAGTGCCAGGAGCGAAGTACAGGTCTCTTTGCTCTCCCTCTGGTGCCCTCATGGCATGAGCTCAGTTCACAGCTCTGTTCACAGTTCACAGCTGTCTTTATGGCTCCAGGTGAGTCATTTGGGTCCTTTACTCTGCTAACACTGGAGTGTTTGCTCAATTTAAGCATTTTTTAAAGATTACTAGTAGTACTTAAGACAAAGAAGAAACAGAAATGCGTAAGAAGTTTGTATCTTACCCCGTGTCTTAGTTCTCTATCTGTAAAACTGTAGTATTAATTTGTCTCTTATCCCATTGCCAGATTGCTTTGACTATTTTGGGTTGAGAAGGCAGAAAGGTATTTTGTTCTCATTTCTCACACTGCTCAGACCAGAACTCTCTGAATAGCCTCCACCTACATTGGCCACATACAGGGGTGGTTAGTTTTTTTCTCACTGGTTCTTTGCAGGGGAGATTTGCTTGTTCAGAGCATTGTTACATCAGACAACATTTTATTTTTCATACTGTAATCACTCTTCTTTTTCCTGGAAATTTTTCACAAATACTAATTTTAGCTCAAGAAGCCTTTGTCCACGGCTGATGAACAGTGGTAAGTTAGAGGTGCTTCTATCCTGTTACTCAGAGTGTGTGTTACCTGGTTTGCTACTGGTCCCCAGTTCTTCAGTTACGCAAGTGTTGTTTTCCTTTTCCATAGACATCTGGAGCACAACTGTTTGCAGCATGGATGAAGTCGTGAGAGGAGTGTTCATCCCTTCACCTACTGCTCCCGATGCAGTGGGGATAGAGAGCAGAATCACAGCTTTTTTCCCCTGCCCCCTGTCTCACTCTAGCTGCACATGGAGCTTCTCTAACCATTTCCTCTGGATTTTCTTGAACGAACAGCTCTGCACTGTCCTATAGAGCCTTTTGTGTTACACAGCAACCACTGCAATATTTGCCTTCTAACTTACTGTGCATTTTGCTATTGCTATTCTGCTGTTCCCTCTGCTTACTTCTATTCCTTTTACCTTTCTTTTTTATACAGTTTCCCATATTTCTACTGCTTTATCCTTGTTTCTTTTCTATGTGGATTTTTTTTGTGCCTGTGTTGGATTTTTTTTCTTTTTTGTACATTTTTATGCTTTTTCTCCACAAGAAAAGAGATCTGTTCCACTCCAGGCCAATTTCAGTCTCATGAAGGTGAGCTGGAGATATGGCAGAAAGCATTGGCGTTGCTCCTGTCTGGATCTACGCAGAGAGAGGACTAGGGCTTTGTTGCTGTGTGGATTTCCCAGAAGTAATATTGGAGCTGGTCCAACAATTTACAGTAAAAGGACTTCAGTTCTAATGCAAGTTCAATAAGGTTTTACAGGTCACATACAATAAGCTAAATGGCTCATCAGATGTGTCTCTGGTCTGAAAAATTACATAAAATCAAAATCCTTGGCCAGGATGCTGCATGGCACACAGCGGACTTGAAAGATCTGACCTTCATATGAAACCTAACATGAGGGGAAAAGGGAGATCTTTGGCCTGTAGTGACCATGCAGAGCTAAGAACAAAAGGGCCCATAACTGGAGGATGTTCCTGTGGGGCCAGGCCTTCACACGCTGGGCATCCTTAGCTCCATTCTCCAACCAAGACACTCACTGGTCCTCTCTGCCATGCAGCACCCAAACACTAGGCCAACAGAGCAGGCATATAGAGCTCAGCAGTGCAAAGGAGGAATGTGGCCTACTCTTGGGCCAGCTGCCATGTCATACCCCAGAAGCTGAAGGGTAAGCAGTGACAAAGGAAAACCTCTAATGCACCGTTCTCACAGATGGGAATCGAGTGCAGCGATATTGTCTATACATGGCAGACAACCGGAGTGTTCAGTGCATGCTGGAGACTCCCATGATGTGACACAGAAGCTTGGGTTCAGGTAGAACCAAGCTGCCTTAGAGTGGAGATGTGGATAACTTACTTGTAGGCCAAAATCAGCTGTTGTGAACACTCCCTAAATGTTAATTTTTATGAGAGAAAACAAAGTCCTATAAATGCAGCATGTATTTGGAGTAGGAATGGTAGTCCTTAGAGCCAGTGGGACTTCACTCCCCTTGCCTGTGAGTCATTCTTAAGGAAGTTCCTTCTCCCTCTACGGGAGAAATTTTCTATGTGGAATTACTGACAGAGAAAATTGCACAGCTTAAGGAATCTTCTAAATACGCAAGGCCCACACCACTGAGCACTAGCAACAAAAGAATTGATTCAATACTCAATAAAAAGCTGAAAGCAGGAGAGACTGATATGTTTGTGGCAGTCTGTGCTGCTGAGATGAAAAGGGGTTCTGTAGAAACGTGGGTTTTGTTAAGGACTGCTGGCTTCCTGCCTGTATATCTTGCATGCAGTTCTGATGGCAGGTCACGGAGGCAAATGTGTATTCCATAGGAAATAACTTCTCCTGTGTTTTTATAGGTACAAGAGAGCAATTAAACTGGCAGAAGCCTTCACCTGCAGTAGTGCTAATAGTTATTAAGAACACACTGAATGTAGTGCTTTCCTTATTTATTGAATAAAGTGAAATCTGAGCCTTTTGACACAAGAAATGCATTACACAATTAGCCTTAAAATGAAAACGTAAAAAGTGAAGTTCATTCATTCTGTTCCATGAATGATGGCTCTTCTTTTAAAGGTTATTAAATGAATGAAATAAACGTGTTTCCAAGACATTAGCATTAAATCAAAGTCAGAGATGGAACTGTAAACAGTGAGCTCTTTGTGGCTATGACTACACTGCTCTTTACATTGCTGCCAAACACTATGAAAGTCCCAGGCTAAAGCACCATGTCTGCCTATACTAAAGGATGTTCAGGACATCATCAAAATATCTCCTCAGGTTTATTCAACATATCTGCATCCCACAAGGTTCTGAGAGAGCAAGAAAGGTACAAGAGTGTAGGAAATGAGGCATCTCTAAGCATTCAGTGTTCTGTCCATTTCAGGGTGATGGGATCCCTTCCCAGTATCCTCTAGTGGTTAAGGATGCCTCTCTACCTTTTATGTTTCACAGAATCACAGGATCACAGAATGGCCTGGGTTGGAAGGGACCTCAAGGATCATGAATCTCCAACCTCCCCACCACAGGCAGGGCCACCAACCTCTACATTTAATACTAGACTAGGATGGGCTGCCCAGGGCCCCATCCAACCTGGCCTTAAACACCTTCAGGGACGGGGCATCCACAGCCTCTCTGGGCAGCCTGTGCCAGCACCTTACCACTCTCATAGTAAAGAACTTGAGAGTTTCCCCAGTCCTTGAAAGCAAGCTTTTGCAAGAAGTACTCAGTAGAAGGAAAGTAAATGCTTACTTATATGTGCAAAAATAACTCTGCTGATTCTGTGCCACAAATATGTGTTACACCTTAGCAGAGTTTCTACATGCTAAAAGAAGTCAAACAATATGAAAAATACGCTGTCTGATCACCAAGATCAGCTTCATTTTTTCCTTTTCAAATTTAACTGGAATACTCAGGAGATAATCCACTGCAATGATTTAAAGAATGAATGGCACAACCCATTAGTCATCCACTTTAAATGTATGTTACAGCATCCAGTAGTCTTCTAGCAACAATTACTTTGAGACATAAGACAACAGGGCAAGAAAACTTTAGGGGCCAGCAGCTGACTGACATTTTTGTACTACAAGAGATTTATTCTTTCTCTGTGAATAGCTTTGAGGTGTCTTACGATAGCTGGTGTTCCTTAACCTCAGTTCCTGGAGAGCTGGACAGTCTGAATGCTCAGACTTACGAATGAAGATTGTTCCCTTTCAGAGACAAGAGGTGCACAGTCATAGCAAGTTATCACACACTTTGTGGGAGCTGAACTGCTATGAAAGTTGTAGGCAAGAACTGCAAAGTGGAGACAAGCGGCCTCTATCTGAGATGAAGATATCTAACACGCTGTGCTCACACAGAGCAAGCAGTCCTGCACCAAGTGGCAAGTAGGAGCATTAGACTCCTTGTGGGTGCTCACATCTTACCCACAAACCAGCAGCAATTCAAAGGCAAGCAATGGCATAGGTCTTTTGATCATTAATAGGGTGCCCTCAGGAAACAAAAGCATATCAGCAAAAGATGTATCAGCAAAACACAAAGTTGTAGTAAAAGACATGCTAATCCTAGAAAGGTAAACTGTAATTCAGAGCGTCTAAATACTTACAAAAATTCATAGACGTCACACAAACGTGAAATCAGGAAAGAAAGATAAAAGCAGTATTAAGATACTACTTCAAATCCCAGGGCCAATGAGGTTGGTATGATTGCTGACTTGCACAAGAACACAATTTCACTAGATGGAAGAACCAGAGATTTCCTTGAAACATCAATTCTTAAAGATGAGGGGAAAACTCAAAATGTCTTGTTCAAAAACAGACAGCCAAATTTTCCCCAAAGAACAAACTCCACAGTCCCTCCAGTCATTATCTTTAAAAGATAATCTTTGTTTGGCATCTGCTGAAAAAATCTGCTACCTGAAGATACTGATACAAATCTATAGTAATAAACAAACATGGAGATCTGAGATTGGTAGTATCCCTACTTCAGTATCAACCAGAAGACATATTTTTGAAACATTTCAAAATGTTTTGGCACACACTTTAAAGCATGACTTGGAATATACAGACTTTTCAGTCAGCTGCTCTGTGTATATGCACTATATAGTTCTGCAGGAGGTGATTAATTTGTTGACAATTTATAGTATTTACTGCCCTCCTGCTGCCAAGAAAACAGGTTTATAACTGATTAATGACCTCGCTGGAACATCTGAGTAATATTGGTAAAATCAAGGGATCTACACTTCCAGGACAGCACACACTCGTCTCATAAAAGGAGGGTGTCAGTGTGTAGCCAACAGTGCACTTGTCCCACTGTTATGAGACCTGGGACTGATTGCAGGTGCTTTGGGCAGTGGCCTAGGCAGCAGGAGGTAAGCACTGAGTGTGGGGGCATATTCAGCAGTGTAGATCAAAGGGCTGCTGGAAGGCTTGGGCTGCTCACACTGAAGAGAAGGGGTGGAATGTTGGAAGCATTTCTCATGGCATTTGGAATATCAGCTAGCTATTTTCAGGTGGGGAGAGAAGTCAGTGGGTGCATTTATGTTAGTGGTTTAATGTACAGTAGAGTTGATTTTGAGTGTAATCTTCAGTACACACAGAGATCAGCATGTTGCTCCAAAGCACATTGTTGCATGTGAAATGGTTCCCCCGCACGTGGAATGCAGCAGCACCAACAGAGTAGCCCAGTAACAGACCCCTCAGCTTCAGAAAAGTTATGTTAAAGGAGGCTGAGATCAGATGGTTGGCTCTGTGCTTCCAGGTGTGGCTGGTCAGAAGTGAAGGGTGGAGTACAGCAGTTAATCATCACAATTCATCATCATTATGAAGGATGGTTAGCAGCTTCAGTTCTGACATTACCAGGCCACATCCCTCACTGCAGCAGACCCAGAGTGGAAAACATACAACTGCTCTTACCACCGGATCCTGCTTCTGGACCATTGTGTGTGCACTGCTATAAGGGCAATTATAGTCAGATTGAAATAGAAACATTGCTGCATTTACAGTGTGCTCATCAGTGGACAGGCTAAGAATGTGTCATTTGGGATGGACAGACAGAGGCAAACGGGTCAGAAGGGGACTTTGCAGTCTCCACATGAGGCCTGCATGCAAAGGGGCAACCAGGAGGGCTGGCACACTCCCCATGCTGAGAAATGCCAGTTGGCACAACCGTTCTGACAAACACCCATCTGACAAACACATGTTGATGTATGTCACTAGTTTTCACGGTTCTATATTTGAGACGATGTATTTTCCTAAAGAAAACAACGTCTCCAGGCAATGGTAACTCTAAGGAGGGTGATGCTCAGGGTGCATCTTCCAGGAGCGCTCACTGCTGAGCATATCACAGCAACATCTCATCACAGCGCTGCCCGTCCTTCTACAAGAGGAGAGCTCCGCGAGGGGTGAGGAGCGGGTGGCTGGGAAGGAGCAGACGGCTCACGCCAGGCGTGCAGGTGGGGTCTGGGTGTATTCAGTGTTACGACTGGAAAGCGGCGTTAGCAGACGTTTAGAGCTCGATCTGAGCGATCTGAGTGAAGTGGCCTTGCAGAGCCTTTCAGAGGTCCCTCCTGCAGTCCAACCAGTGTCTGCCCCCGACCTCCACCCGCATCGGCCGCTGACGAGAACCGGCCGCCCCACTCCCCTGCCCCGGGTGCGGCGCGGCGCAGGCCGGCAGGGCAGGGCAGGGCAGCTCGCGGAGAGCCGGAGACGCAGCCGGGCCGGGGCCGGGCGGCGCCTGGGGGTGACGGGCGGGTCTAGGCCACAGCCGAGTGCGCACGCGTCAGTTCCGGCGGGGAGCGCGGCGCGGCGCGTGGGTAGGAAACGCCGCGGCGGCGGGGGAGCGGAAAATGGCGGCGGCCGCGCAGCTCACGGATGAGGAGCTCTTCTCGGAGCTGAGGCGCTTCGGCTTCTCTCCGGGGCCGGTCACCGAGAGCACCCGGCCCGTCTACCTGAAGAAGCTGAAGAAGCTGCGTGAGGAGGAGCGGGCCGGGGCCCGCGGCGGCGCCAACAAGACCCGGAACAGAAACAACAATAACACGGCGGCCGGAGGCGGCGGCGCCGGGAGAGCGGGCGCGGGCGGGCGGCTGGCGGGCGCCGAGCACCCCTACCTCCCCGGGGCCGCCGGCGGCGGCGGGCGGAGCCGCGCAGCACCCCCTGCCGGGGGCGGCAAAGTGCTGCTGGGCTTCAGCTCGGACGAGTCGGACGCGGAGGCCGGTCCTCGCGGCCAGGCCGGCGGCAGGAGGGAGCGGGCTTCGCCCCTCTTCCGCGGCGCGAGGCCCGGCGGCAGCGGCGGCG
>JACDJE010000065.1:1210169-1254048 GCA_016647715.1 Pavo muticus
GGCGGAAGCCCGGCGCCTGGTGGGGGGCGGCGGCGGCCCGCAGAGCGGCTCCGGGCGCCTGGGAGCGCGGGGACGGCGGCGAGGAGGAGGGCGACGACGCGGAGGAGGAGGAGGAGAAGGGCGAGCAGCGGCGGTGGAAGAACCGGACCGTGAACGGCAGCCGGCTGCTCGCCTGCGGCGGGGACAAGTACTCCGACTCGGAGGAAGAGGAGGCGGCGGCCCGGCAGCAGGTACCGAGGGAGGAGCCGGCGGCCCGCCGGCCCAGACGGAGCCTCGGCAAGTCCGCTCCGTTCATAGCGAGCAAATGCTCTGCGGCCGGCGCTGGCGCGATGGAGACGGCCCGGGAGAAGGCCGGCGCGGGCTGCGGTGCCGGCGCGGCCGTCGCGACTGACGGGGCGGCGGGGGCGGCCGCTGCCGGGAGCCGAGACGGGGGCGGGAGCCGCGAGGAGACGGCGGCCGCGGCGGGGGGAAGATGCGAGAGTCTGGAGCCGGGTCCCGCCGGCCTCCGGTACCGCCTCGGCCCGTCCAGGAGGGCCCCCGCGGCGCCGTCCCCGGATGCGGACGGCGGTGACGGCGCCGAGCCCCCGGGCGCCGCCAGGAAGGCCACCAACAACCACGTCCTCGGCGGGGCCGCCGGCAGCTACGGCGCCGAGGCCAGGATCTATTCCGCTACCAACAGCCTCCCCCCGGGCGGGAGCGCCTCCCTCAGACTCAACCACTCCAATCATACGGGTTCAAATCACACCTACCTGAAAAACACCTACAAGAAGAATCTCTCCGAGCCCGAGGAGGAGCTTCTCCAACAGTTCAAAAGAGAGGAGGTATCCACCACTGGAGGCTTCAGTGCACATTACCTGTCCATGTTCCTCTTAACTGCTGCATGCTTGTTCTTTCTGATACTGGGATTCACATACCTGAGAATGAGAGGTTCTGGAGTAGCTGAGGATATGGGAGCCAACAGTAAGTATTAGGTCAAGGGGAAGGGCAGTTAATTACTGCAACGGGATGTACTGCTGCTAATCCAACTCTGTGTTGTCAGGCGGTCTGTGCTGCACGGTTTGGGGTTCTGCTGTTGTATAAATTTCCCACTTAGGATGGCGCACACGGAAACAGACTGGCCTTCCTAAAGTGATGTAGTGAAGCTTGCTAGACGTTTGGGGATAAACTCATATCCTGATTATTCTCTGCTGTAATCTCTTGATACCTTGTTTTCTAGCATGTTTTCTTCACAAAGCAGTGTCATGTTTTGTTCAGTCTAGAAGATGCATGGTTAATAGACAATCGATGAGGTAAGGCTTTTACCCATTTCAGAGAAGATGCACATTTGGATACCTGGGATTCTTGCAGGGTGAAGGTTTGACTGTAGTTGTTAAGTAATTAAGCAGGTTGCCTTTGTGTTTGTGTATTGAGGCTTGGGGAGGATGCTAGGCTGAGATGTTTTTTCAGTGCTACGACAAACTTTGTGCAGACTTTGGACCTGTTTTGTATTATTTCTAATACGTGCTTTTCTTCTATGTTTAGAATGAGAATGTGATTATACACTGAATACTATTGTGTTGTAGTTTGATTTTCACAGCATTTTTTTTAATTCTATGCTACTTGGGGGCATCTTTAATACAAGAAAGCAACTTTTTGGAATGGATGTAGAAAATACCGTTTTCTATTCGCAAAACATATGAAGATGGAAGTGTATCATTTCCACCTAAGGAGGCACTAATATCAGAATGAAAAATCGTGCCATTGCTCATTGGGAGCAATGAAAAATTGCTTGTTTGAAAAGCTAGTTTTGGGATGTGAGACCATTAGAAGGTTCTTGGAGATTCATAGAATCACAGAATGGCCTGGGTTGAAAAGGACCACAATGATCATCTAGTTTCAACCCCCTGCTATGTGCAGGGTCGCCAACTACTAGACCAGGCTGCCCAGAGCCACATCCAGCCTGGCCTTGTATGCCTCCAGGGATGGGGCATCCACAGCTTCCTTGGACAACCTGTTCCAGTGATTGTATTGTTCTTGCAATCACTGAGGAGAAATATGTGGGGTGTATACATGTGCATGAGATGTTTCTTAATATTTCTTTGTATGGATAGTGGGGCATGTGTATAGCCATGCGTGAACATGAATACAAGCGCCTTGCATGGAATGATCCTGCTGCTAGTTTGGGATCTGCTAGAAGTTAGAGGGCAGAAGTAGCAGAGAGCGTTCTGTTTATTTTTTGTTTTTAATTTTTTTTTTCCCTTTCAGACCTTATTTATTACATTGCAATAACTATAATAGCAGAATAGTTTTTTATTTTTCGTGCTTTTTGTGGGAGGAGTGGAGACAAAGAATTTAGTGTTAGGAAAGTCAATAGCAGCAAAGGCCAGATCATCTGCTGTAGTTTCTTTGACTGTCCACGTGGCTCTTAATAACTACTGTTTGATCCTGTTTTTGGGAAGGTGGTGAACATGCATTTGTTGCAATGTGACTGTTAGGACTGTACATACTCCTGTTCTGTGGTTAACTTCTGACGATTGCCTACATAAGTGGTGTTGTGTGCTGATAAGCTGTGCAGTTCTGCAAACACACGTTTGCTTATTTTTTCTGTCCCAGTCTTAAGTTCTTAAAATCCGATTATTTTAATAGAGAAGAAGAACTTGCAGCCTCCTAGGGTAAACTTTCCAACTGTGACACTTGGTGGTTAAAACTTGCCCTGTCATGCTGATTGGTAAAGCTGAATGTCTCAACTGTGCAGGCAGCAGTAATACTGAAAAAATAAACCTATTCTGAGCTCCTTGTCTTGGAAAAAAACCTTCTGTTTTAATGTGTGAACTTTCCTACAGAAATGTGGGCTCGCTTTTTTGAGTATATTGTTTTTAAGGTTGACAGGGATGGAGCTAGTAAGCAGGGAATGTTCTCCTTTGCTTTGGTTTGGCTGCCAAAGGTCTGGTGGTGCAGGGTTGCTCAATTAAACCAGTCCTTGGCCTGCTTCTGTTTGTTCTTTTTTCAGAGGAACTCTAGAAAGCGGATTTTCTGAGGAAGTGTTCTGGCTTTGGCACTCGCATTTCTTCTGTCCTCCTTCCTTGCAGCCCTGGGCTGGAGGGATAGGGCCCATTGGAGGAAGCAAGCAGCGATTTTTGTGGCTAGCTTCTTTGGTAGGAAAAGGAGCAGGACGCAGGCTACTTTTTTTTTTTCCTTAATAATGTGGGAATGTGCAGGGAATTGCCTTGCACATGTGCTCAGCACACACTGATTCAATTCCTACTTCTGGAATGTATGTGTGTGAAGAAAACACAGTAGGCCGATAGGATGGACAAGAAAGACAAGACAGGCCCAAAAAATTCATCCCTACTGGGAAGGGAAGGAAACCAGTCATCTTTTGGGTGGTTCCCTAAGCTTAGCTGAACATCATCTGAGCGAGTCCTTTAGTTCTGGAGCTCATGTATTGTGTTTTCTTCATAGAAGCAGAATTAATTCATGCATTTTTATTAAAAATAATAGCGTAGCTCACGAAACAACTTTTCAGCTAGATGATTAGGTACCAGGTTGTTTTTGTCTTTTACTTGGCTTTAGGTAAGAGTCCATTGGTTGCAAATGGTTTCGTTATGAAAAAAACTTATTTTCAACTACGAACTATCACAGTTAACATGAGGATGTAAGAAGATAGGTGTTTGTATATTCGAGCTGCTTTTTTTCTCTTGCAGGGCGTGTACATGGCAAATTTGAGTTGGTTGTCTTGTTCCTTTTTTGACCTTAAATTCTATCAAAATAAGGTGCTATTTTGTGTGACACGCTGCAAAACATTCGTCACCAGTACAGCCAGTATTAGCACATACGTTTTTTGGGCTGTGATGTGAGCGCGGAGGAGATGCTTGTAATGGGTGGAGGCTTGGAACAAAGTGTTAGGGTTGGATTTAGGCTAGGTAAAATAGCATAGGTAAGAAATGGGAAACTTCAGAAGGAGGTTGTCAAATCATGCAAAACGTTGAAATACTTTCTTTTTCAGAGCTCTAAAGTAGCCATAAAGTACTTCAGTTTTTCTGCACGTGTGGCAGTGTTGAAAGATGAATTAGCATTGGCTCATTTTTCTATATCAAAGCTATATATGGTCACTTGAGGTCAAGTTTTTCAGCATTTAGCTGTCTGAGATGCTGAAAAATATAATATCTGTAGGGCTTTTCTTAAACCACTGAAGTAGATGGTTCTTAGCTCACTTAAGAGATAACGTGTAAGTAGGTTGTGCTTGCTGTCTCTGACAGTCTTGTACATGAAAAGATCTTGGGCTTGATACTGGTAACTTAATTCATGTGGCTCTTGCTGTAAGCGTGTCTTGCTTGCACCTACCTTTAAATGTGATGGGGTTGTATGAACATCTTGCAGAGCCAGTGTAATAATTGGTCAGGAAAACGGTCAGTTTGACTTTTGTCTTCTTCCTAGAGGTCTTAAAATTCTAAAGAGTTCATCATCTTTTCCTATTTCATCTGTTTAGTTTGGAGCATCTCAAGTGGCTGTTGGCACTCCTGGGAGTTAGTTACCAAGTTATTTGTTGAGGAAAATTGATGCTAAGATCAGCGGGTGTTACAGTGAGGCCTGGTATACTTTCTGAAAGATGAGGTTATCACTATAGGTGCTGTTTAAGGCAGTAATATCAAATGTGTGGCATTTAATGTTACTTTCACACCCTCTGCTCCAATACTGTGCCTCGGGAGTGGTTGATGTAGCAGAAAAAAGACAATCTTCCATTTGAAATGTTGAGGTAGTTATTCTGTACTGTCTGAGGTTCTTACGGGAGAGGCTTTTGAAAGCAGGGGGTCTCGTTGGTGAGTTTGATCTTTCCATGTAACTTGTTATAGAATAACTGCTGGTAGCACAGTCCTTAGTCTATTCACTCTAACTTGCATTTGGCGAAATGTTAATTTAGAGAAACCTCTAGTAGTTGCCTATATTGCAAGTGGAAACTTAAGAAAATCACAATTCGAGGAGTTTAATTCTGTTCCATTGACATTCCTTTTTTTCTTTTTTTTTGGACTTCTAAATATCTCCTGTACTGAAACTGCCATGGGATTTTGTGCAGGGAATTCCACTGGTTAAATAGCTAGAGTTGCTGTATGGAAGACAAGATGTGGACTATTAAGTGCACAGGTCTGCAAATCACTGCTGAAGTGCTGTGGCACTTCACAAATAACTGTTGAAACTTGACTTGCCTTCATAATGCCTGCATTTTAAGGAGATAGATGTTCGATACTTCCTCTGGAATATGTAGAACTAACTTGGTATGCATGCCTTGAGAGTACTGTTGTTTTCAGACATGCACAGGACTTTCCTCATGCCATGATTTCAGATGTCCTTCAAATGTATTTTCAACGTTACCGACACAGGCTGTCTTTTTTTGTGTGGAGTGATGAGAAATTAGAACCGAAACTACTTGCTTGGTGAGTGGGCATGCAGAAGAGCTCTAACAGGATCTGATTGCACAAGCTGTCAGAAACTAATTGAAAGTTTGCATTCAGTCTCGTAGCACATGGTAGTTTTCACAAAAGAATATTTGGTTTTTGGTGTGAGAGAACTGAGGGCAGTCTCGGATCTGAAAGATCTGCGACTTTTCCAGGTTTATGGAGCATTGCAGACAGGACAGAGGTGGGAAAGCAAACAGCAAACTTGTGTTTCTTCTGTTACAGCAACAGTTACAATGGAAGTCTTTTAAGGAGGAGCCCGTAATACCCAGGGACATACAGTTAGTGTAGCATTGTAGGAACCCCCCTTGGCACTGTTTCTTGAAGTATAGGGGCAGGAGAGGAGAATCATACCTGCAGTCTTTCTATTGACGGGGTCTGCTGATGTTTCTAAAAAGTCATGTACACTTAACGCGTGTTGACGTGTATTTCATGTGGGAGTACGAGGTTGCAAAACTTTGGCTTAATGCTTACTCAGCTAAGCTGTCAGGAGTGCTGGGGTTGTACCAAGCTGATCCCTCTCAGGCTTCTTGCCTTGTGCTTCAGAAATAGTATGAGCATGTGAACGACAGGGCAGAGCTGCTGTTTGACAACCTTGTTTGATCAGTTAACAAAGAAAGCTTAACGAACAAGTAAATTAAGCAAGTAGTTTAGTTTTTGTTAATGAAAGTGCTGTTCCTGTGCTGTGGAGAAGGGCAGTGTCCTTTGTAATCATCAGATGTGTTCCTTACATCTTAAAAACTCCTGAATAACTGTGTTCCTTGGTAAAAGTACTTGTGTTTTGGGATTTGAGGTGGATCAAAGGTTGACCGGTCAAGATGCATTAAGAAGAAAAAGTGATTTTCAGGGGATTTGTGTTCTCTAAGAAATTCCATGGAAGTATCTTTGTCCTGACTGTTTGCTTCTTGGCTCCTATTTTTGCTGGAGATTTAGAATTGCAAGAGAAAGTGAGAAGGCCTTTACCGTGATTATAATACATGAGGATGGGGTTAACTCTGCCTCTGATCAAAGTAACTATCATGTTTTGTATCATGGTTACTGAAGAATTTGGATTGAGCAAAATTTGGAAAAGGGTCAGCGTATTGGTGTAGAGAAGCATGTTGATGGTTGCAAGTACAGATGGGAGAACCACTGAAAAACTTGAAGCAGTCCTTATGCAGATTCCTTCTCTGTAAAGAGTTTGCTTCGGTTTATAATGTTTGCTCTTGAGCCCTCATGTAAGCATAAACAAAAAATCATAGAATCATAGGGTGGCCTGGGTTGAAAAGGATCACAGTGATTGTCTAGTTTCAACCCCCTGCTATATGCAGGGCCGCCAACCACTAGAGCAGGCTGCCCAGAGCCACATCCAGCCTGGCCTTGAATGCCTCCAGGGATGGGGCATCCACAACCTCCTTGGGCAACCTGTTCCAGTGCGTCACCACCCTCTGAGTGAAAAACTTCCTCCTAATATCTAACCTAAACCTCTTCTGTTTCACTTTAAAACTATTCCCCCTTGTCCTATCACTATCCACTGTCATCTAAAAATGATTAAGTTCTTGAGTGAAACTGGTGAGGTAAAGGCTTTGCAGTTGATGTCAGAGCACATTCTGTTCCCGGAAAATGAAGAAACAACAAAACAAACTGGATACTTTGACTCCATGCAGGTCTGGCCTCTTTGTACGGCTGATAAGACAGCACCTGCATGTCATCTCAGTATTTCTACAGTTTCTGTGTAGGCAAATAAATGCCTTGGGTTCACACATACCTATTCTGAGATACTGCTGATATTCTTCCCTAGAAACTTTGAGTATTCTTTACAAGCTTGTCAATTCAGTAAGCTCAGCCCAGGTGGAGGAATTGAAGGTATGTTGGTAATGGAGGTGGAAGGTTAAATCAAGTATTTTTGGATAACTTGAGCATACCGTATGATGAGTAAGAAATTAGCATACAATTTGTAATAAGGAGATACATTAGGGATGACCAAACTAAGGCCCCAGCCCTCTGTGCTTTGCTTATTGTCGTTCTCTGTGACATAGTTATCACTGTCCCCCTTTCCCTGCTGCTGTGCTGTACTTCATACATTTTAGTGTCATTTCTCATTTCTACTGTGTTTCCAGCTGCAGAGAATGAAAGGATAAAGGAACGAGTGAGTGTCATACATACTAAAAGTGTAGCTGGCAAACTCAACGTGATTGTTGGGCCTGGTTTGTTGAAGAAGTGATGTAACATCTGATGTTCTGCAGAGAAAAATCGAGTTTTCTGCTCATCTTGTAATGTACCTTGAAAACAAGTGTCTTTTTGGAGTCTTCCATTAACTCTTATAAGTGAACTGAGTTACACTCTGAATTGATATAGAAGGTTGTCTAATGTGGAGAGGGGAAGAGATGGTAGGGAGGTTAAAAGAAGTTTAACATTGAATTAAGTGGCATTAAAGCTTACTAAGTAGATCAGTTGGATGTCAGTAATGATGTGGTAGATAAGTAAGACACATGACTCTTCATAAATGAGTGGTTGTATTCTAATCCCTAAGCCCATTTTTCTCTATTGTAGAAATAGGGACCATTTACTTAACTAAAAGTTGGAAGACAGCATCTTAGATTGTATGTAAAGCAATTGTTTTCTAAGACTGCGTTTATTCACGTAAGACTTAATACAGAGTTTATACGCAGGATGATCTTAACCTTTATTGGAAAGGTACAGGAGCCTTTGTATTTGGATAGCATCTTGGTTAAAGCATCACGAGGCTGCCCTTGTTAGTGTGCTGAATAAGACTATCGCAAGAGAACTGTAGGGATGGATTGCACAAAACAGGCTGGTTTCTAAGGCAACATCTGGATCTTAATTTTCATTTTCTCCACACTATTTCTGTGAAGGTCAGTTGAGTGTGTGAATTGCTTAGCAGAGAAGCCTTAGACTTTTCCATTATGCCTTTGCTTATGTTGGCTTCTGGATGTTTTCAGTAGGCAGCGTATCAAAACTGCTCACCTTAACCATCAGCCTCCTCAATACCCATCATGTCATTTTGTAGTTATACCACAGAACATCCCTCAGCAGACTCATTCTGTGAGCCCTCTTCAGTGTCATCAGGCTGCACATCAAGGACGTCTCAGGTCCAGCGTTCCCAAAAGTCACCTCACTTCTCTAACAAACTCAGCTTTATCCGAATGCGTTGCTTGAACAGAAATGTAGCTAAACCTGATGCAAAACCTGCTGGTAGAAATTGAGCAAAGGAGAATTTACTGCAAGTGAGGGGTTCCAAGTAACAGAAGGCACGTTTTTGTTACTGTTGCCTTAAAATGCTCTTGGTTGTGATATGCTTTTCTTTTTTTAATTCACAACACGTTTTCAGGGAAATGGTGAAACATTAATCATGACATTTTCTGATCATCTCTGACATTTGACCTATGTCTGAAAGTTTAGCGGGCTGTTTGTTCTTGTTCAAACAGTATTATTCAGACAACCACAGAGGGTATTTGTTAACAGTCCATTGACAGACTGAGTGGTGCATGTGTGATTAAACCCCTGAGAGGCCTCATTCAGGCCTGGAAGTCTTGTCAGAGTTACTGGGGAAGGGCCAGTCTGGCTGTCCTGTTTGGGCTGTTCCTCACTTACAAATTCTTTGGAAGGAGTTTAGTGTTACTTTGTAAATAAGAGAAAATGATTAATGAAATTCCCCAGTGTGATATTGAAGAGTAGAGCATGATGTCAGATTCATCAGTCTGTCTCTGTATTGGTTTGGATCTGATGTGTGATTCAAGGATGTTTCTGGGGGTGGGAGGCATGGTGTGGCATTTTAATTTTTAAAGGAAGCTTATGCTGCCCAGGGCAGAGTTTGCCCAGCTAAGAAAATGCAGACTTTCTTCTGGACAAGAAACTCTTCTTAATTCTTATTTTTGAGTTCTCTGTAAGCCTATGAAGTAATGCTTATCCAGGAGCGGCTCTAGATAAAGGTCTTTTTTCCTGAATGACTGTGGGAAATGGATAGTCTGAGCTGTATCTAAAAGGGTATTTCATGTTTGCATACTTCATATTTTGTAGAGAAGAAGACAAACTTGTGTTCATTCTGATAAACCCTTAGAAAAATCTGAAACACCGTTGAGAACATCTAGGAGAGCCCTAGCGCTGTATTGTCTGTACAGTGTCTTTTGTGCTACTCCTTTTTCTTTTCATAGTGAAAACCAGAAATACCAGCTGTACTGTTGAGTACTCTTGAGAGCTGAGCCATTCAGCATGGGCAGATGTGTACGCACAGTCTGACTTGGTGATCCTCAGTGTATTGTGCCCAGTGTCTTTAAACGCCATGGGCTGTTTTGTAGCTTGTTCACCTTGAGCAAAGATGTGCTTGTGTACTGTGGAATTGGACAAAGCAGCTGCTAATGTTTTCTCATTTGTAACTTGAAAGATTGTTTTTTCCCTTGACCTTCAACTTAAGATGCTGTTCATGAAGAAACAATAAAAAATAAACAATAGAAGAAACAATAAAATTGTTTCTTCATGAAATGCGGATTTAGTAGGTGACACTTGAAATAGAAAAAAATAATGAGATGTGAAATTCAGATATGTTTTATTCTGCTATATGTTGTATTTGGCACTAACGTCATTGCTTTGTGGGAGGACCAAACTTGAAAAAAAAAACTGCATGAAAATACCAGGACATCTCATTCCCAGGGCTGTTGATTTTTGAGGTCCGAAGGCCAAATAGGATCTGCCTGTCCCTGTTGTAAGGGAATGAATGGGTGTGTTGTGTTCTTTGCCATTCGAAAGATGGGACTGTGCAGAGCTTCTTACCCAAATCTTGGCATCATACTAGTAGCTATTACCAGCATTCATATTCCAGATTCAGCACCTCAATCTGCAAGCACCTCCTTAGGCATAGCCTTTTTAATTTAAGAAAGAAAACAGCAACAAAAGAACAACCGCAAACCAATTATGATAACAAAATTGGAGGCCTTAGTTCAAACAGACTCTTGGGCTGAGAGTAGGAGGTAAAGCCATAAGCCGTAGGACAGCTGTGGTGTGTGGCTGTGGTAGCCCGGTTGTTCTCTTCAGATAATCAGTTCTATTTGAACCTGCCAGTTCAGCTATCAGCCAAGTGCAGGTGGTGGTGGAGGCAGAGCGGAAGGTTACCTGACCCTTTAGTCTTGCTCCAACTGAGTAAAAATGAAAGTTGCTGAGCATCGCTCACTTCCTTTCATTTTCAGTCAAACATCACTGCGCTCATCCTGGTTTCCAGCTGTGCAAACTTCTGTACATACTGGGCAGCTTCTCTGTAGCCAGTATGGGTACGTTGGTAACCTGCCTATTGCTTCTTCTCTGAAAGCACTTTGTGGGGAGAAGAAACACGCTAGCAGCTAAATCTGTATCACCTGCACAATGGAGAGAAAGCTCTTCCTTCTCCCTAGGTTACACCGGGGTACTATTCGCAGAGGCTTGCAGCCCTTTTCAGGCTTTGTATAGGGTGTGGGCCATTGTTAAGCAGCTCTGCTACTTCTCTTCGTGCAAGTGCTGATATCAGTCAGACCAGTTAAAAGGACAAAGACACAGCAGAACACCGGTTTTGAAAAGAAAAAATCCCAATGTGTTCTTTATCTTGAATTTGTTAATGGCTTTGCTCTCAAGATTGAGGGTCTTTTAAGGATTCTTCTGCCAGTGCTCTCTGTTTGAAAGTTATCTTTGGATGCTGTAAGCTGCTCGTAGTTCTGTAGCATGATACTAATTCTTTGTAACTGAAGTCTGTGTGGAAGAAGATGTTGACTGTATTTTTATGTTGGACTCTCTTCAAGACAGGAATCTTTCCTTCCTGCTTGTGCAAGATGAGGAGGAGTGCTTCTATGCAGATTGGCCCCTCAGGGGAATGACAATGTATTTAATATTTAATTGCAACTTCCCAATAATTGTTAAACCTTCTGTGTTTTAATAACGCTTGCATTACCGGTTTGCTCTCCGGCTTGAACTTTGGAGCTTGAAGAAATCCAGGCAGCTTCCTAATCTGATGTTTGAGCTGCCTCTGCTGCAGTGTTTTCAGGGAGGCATTTCATAGCTTCTCAGTACATTTTCCATTTCAGTGTTCATTTATTAAAGTCTTGGGTTTTTCTTGACCTTACAGTGTACAAGGAGCTAAAATATTTGGGAGGGAGCAGAGAAGAAAGAAGAGTTAATACAGAAGCCTGTTGTGGTTCTCTTGCAGGCGAAGGTATTCTTTACCTGCTGTAAAGTTCTGGGAGGTGTCTGAAATATAATGTTTTTCCTGATAATATTTTGCAGCTGCTAATAAAAGCAGCCTTGGTGTTTTTCCTTTTCTCCTACATAAAACACTAGCCCATAATGGAGACCATTTGTGTACATGTATGCAAGGAATGTTATACTAACAAATTTTTACAGTGCATTGCAAATGCATTTCCGAGCTATTTTCTTTCTAGTAGAACACAGAAATGTTTCCTCATTGAAATATAGTGTGTTCTATGAGGTGATGTAAAAATGTGCCTGCAGATTCCATTGCTATAAAACATTTACGCTCACTGGTAGAAATAAAACTGGGAGATAATTCTGTTCTGAGCGTTGTTTTGTTTAGCCTTCCTCCACAAACATAGACGGGGGAAATTATTTTGTAAGTAGTGTAGCAGCTTTAATGTGCTCTTGTTCAAGTTGCTCTTCTACTGAGTGTGCTCCACTGAGATCAATGTAAGCATAGAAAAATAATATTAGGTGTGAAGACCAGTTTCTGGGTGGGTGGGGTAACTGGAGATGCTGAGGGAAGCATTTGGTGGCTGGCACTTGCTACTTCTGTTGAAGCTGTCCTGCGGCTGTGTATGAGGTACAGAACAATCTTTTCTGCCTGAGTTTCTCATTTTTTGACAGAACGAGGGACTTACATTGCAGTATTACCTGCTTGTGGATACGGTTGTTCTCAAGTTAGATTCTGGTGTGGGTTCATTTACCTTTTTTATCATTATGTGCCTATTTACGGTTATTTTCAAGGTCTTCCACTCTGTCTTCATAGACACAGATAGCTTGCAGTGGGTGCTTCAGTACAGCAGGTTCTTGCCAGTAGCACTGTTGATAGAGCGGCAGTACTGTAGTCAAAACTTGCTCTAAAGTCAACACTGCTGTTTTGGCAACTGTTTCAGTTTTGGATTTATTTTATAATTTATTAGAAAAAAAAAAAAAGCAAGTGAAGTTCTTAAGAACTGACAACCTGCTCTTCTGTTTCACTTTCCTGGTGCTGGAGTATTTATAGACATTACGCAGATTAAAAATAATGTATCTTTTAAGCACAAAACTTAACTTTCTAGAGTTTTTATAAATAATGAAGGCACGAAAAATGAAAGTATTGTTTTTATTCAGGTGAAATTAAATCATGGAATCGTAGAATGGCTTGAGTTGGAAGGGACCTCAAAGATCATCTAGTTCTAGCCCCCTGTAGTGGGCAGGGTTGCCAGCGACTAGATCGGTCTGCCCACGAAACCCATCAAGCCTGTCCTTGAACCATTCCAGAAATGGGGTATCCCCAGCTTCTCCGGCAGCCTGTGCCAGTGCCACACCACCCTCTGAGAGAAGAATTTCTTCCAAACATCTAGCCTGAACATCTCCTCTTTCAGTTTATATCCATTCCCCCTTGTCCTGTCACTGTCTACCCATGTAAAAAGTCTGTCCCCCTCCTGCTTGTAACTTTCTACAAGTTTTGGAAGATCACATGAGAACTCTCTGGAGCCTTCTCTTCTCCAAGCTAAACAATCCCAAATCCCTCAACCTTTCACTGTAGGAAAGGTTCTCCGGCCCTCGAATCTGGTGAGGAGCTCTCCCAAAATGCTAGTCACCTAAACATGGTCTGAATTGCTGTGATTCTATTAGTAGACTTTCTCAGTGTTCAGGTGTATGTTCACCAGTATTTGAATAGGCAAGAGTGCATTTGAATGTTTCTAGGTAGGGTGATACGACTGAAATATGGAGAGTTCCCCTTCGACCCCACTTCAGAAGCAGCAAAGAACTTAAATAAATAAATAATAAATATATATATAGGCTCTTTTACCTAAAATAATGAGGGCTTTGCTACTCTTAGGGCAGAGAGAAAGGAAGTCTGTCACAAAAAGATAACTTTGATTCTTTGAGAGGAGGCTTTTGTCAGAAACGAAGTGATAATGAAGTAATTTGGTTGTTTCATCAACCCTTATCTCGCCTATTTGCATGCAGGATTAATTCAAATGACACTGGAGAAAATTATTAATGGAAGTTCTCTAAGCTGGCTGAGACAGCTCAAAAACTGACTTGAGCTCTGTCTTTCCTTAGCATCCTTTTAGAATTCTCCAGTCCTTTTGGCACATTGCACTACTGTTCAAAAAGAGCGTGGCCAAGGAGTGGTCAAGCTGCTGTGGTCCAGCAGGTTGTTTTCATCTTCGGTATGTACTGATTTAGAAGTACAAAAACCTTTTCTGAAGCAAAGATTATCTGTAATGAAGGAATTGCTTGGCTTTATGTGCGACTTTGTGTCATCTCAGAGAAGCAAGTATATTTGATCTACTCATTCAAAGTGGTTTCCACCTGAATTTAAACAATCTGGAGATGGAGCTCATAGAAAGCTTTGAGTATTGAGTAATTGCAGAGAGGAAAGTAAAGGCAGGATTATTTTGTTTAAGCTGTCTGAAAGATGGAGCTCTGGAATCACAAAGGGACTGACACGTTTACTTTAAATAGGAGCTACTTGTGGTAAAGCATCCTCTTGGGCTTTTAAAAGGAGTGCCTTCCAAGTGCGTTACAGAAAGTGTGTAGACATCCTGTTACTATGTACACCTTAGGACCTGTAATAGCTTTTGTTCCTCCCCCCAGACTTAAGGGTTTAGGAGCGTTGAGACAACATACTAGGAACTGTCTGACACACACGATACGTTGCTAGGTGGGATCAGTACTTGACCTGAGTTACCAAAAATAACATGGCAGAGCCTTTGGTTGATGTTGAAAGTACTCGAACTACGAAATTAATGACAGCTTGTTTCCAAGGCAGCACAGAGGTCTGTTTTGGATAGCAGTGCTTCCAGCATTGTTGCTTTTTCTGTTAACAATACATGATCCGTATTTTTATTTTGTTCTTTTTCTGATGAAGAGAAAACTAATGGAAAGCCTTAGGCTATCCACTTACTGAGCACAAGTCTTCTTTTCCAGGACAAGTTTTGGAAAAAAAAGTCAGGCTAATACTGTAGGGTTAGTCTGCATGTGGTGTGTAGTAGTAGATGGGAGAGAAAAGTCATTTTGTAGGGAAAATGTGCTGGCTTCTGTGGAAGCTACCAGCTTGGAACTGTGCATTGGGGTAAATAGTCTCTGAATCCTTGTATAGATGGCCTTTAGCGCTTCCTGAATTATCACATTCAGAAGTAATATTGACAGGTTAATTGGGATCATTCTTATTTCTGCAAATGTGACTTTACTGCTATTTAAAATTGCATTGAAAAGTTGCTTTTGGTTTATAAAATCATTGTTCTTCCAGAAGTAGATTATGGGATTACAGTGATTCTGTGAAAAATGGTAACTTGCTTTTCAGTAGTGGTCAAGAAGCAGACACAATGGTAGGAGTTTTGAGGGAGGGAATTAAGCACAAAGTGTACTTGAGAATACATATTTGAGAACATCCGTAGTGCTCCTTTATTTTTGAATAGTGTCTGCCTCTGTTTCCCAATGGTGGAAAAGATGAAATAGAAAAGCAGAGCTGAAAAAAGAGTCATAGAATTGTACTGTGATTGAAGGCATGTGGCTCTCATAGCAAGGAGGAGTAGGACTCATCAGTGTGGAAGAGTAAGGACTGGGGAATGAAGTAAGGGGGTGAGTATTATGGAGGAGCTGAATGCAGTCTGATTACTCACTGCTTCCTGTAATATGAGGAGGAATTTCTCAAGTTGGCAAGTGGCAAGTTCAGAAAAAGCAAAGCAAATGGTTTTTCATGTATTCACGTTACCTTGTGGAACTCTGTCACCTTACATTGCTGAAGCTAAGAGCTTGCTTAGCGTTAATGTGGGACTAGACAAACTGGTGGAGAAAAGTACACTGGTACCGATGCATATAGGAAAAGAAAACTTCTGTCTGACTCAGGAAATCTGAGGTGAAAATTTGTTGATGGTTAGGGGAGTGTTCTGTTGGAAGTATCAATATTCCTGTGCTCAGATGATTGCTTTTGCTTGTGATCTCTTGATTTCTCTGTCCAGTTAAGAACAGAAGAGTAAAACCTTCCTGACATTGCTCATGAGTCCTTGGTTTGTCCCGCTGTGACTGTTTCTTCATGTGTCAGTTTTGATATCATCTGTTGAAGTGTTGTATGCTGTGACAGCAAGAACGGTAACGCTGTTCGGGACAAGGTACTGCAGCCTCTAGATGCCTGTTGTGGAAGGATTGACTATTTTTTTTAATCCAACTTTAGTGACCAGAAAATAAAGATAGCTCTTAGTTTTGTACTGCATTAGTGATATGTATCTATCTTAAAAAACACGCTTGCTTAAGATGTTTGTGCATATCTTCTTGCTAGGTGTAACTGCCTGTGAAGCTGTGTCAGTCTTTGTCACTTGGCCTGTTGGGGCTCTGTAAGGGCTGACTTGTGCGTTCATAAACATCTGCAGCTAGGCTACGGCTTCGTGTCTGTTAAAGCATGCATTGACGAAGAGGAGAAATCCTACTTTGTGCTCTCTGTTTGTCCTTGTGGAAAAACTGAAGGATTCCTTTGTAAACACTGTCCGCAATTGTTACCAATGTATTAGGCAGGAAACTGGGGCCAGTGTGTGGTTTTATTGATGCTTTTAAGATGACAGCTGCTGTATTCCCTTGGAAATTAACCTTGTATGTTGACACTGACTGCATTTGTATTCCTAAAATTGAGTATCTCTCTGATACTTGGTGCGTGTGTTTGTGCTGACAGCTTTGGCTGGAATGCTTTGGAGCTGTGACCCTTAGAGTGGTGACTTTTTGTTATTTGAGACCGAGCAGTTCTGCCACTGTAAGTCATCATTTACAGCTTGACCCAACAAAGACACATATGAAATAGATCCTTCTAAAGGTTATTGGTTGTCTTTTCAGTTAAGCTGAAGAACATTTATGTGCTGCTTATATTAATTTCACAGGCTTTTCAGAAACCTTGTTGTCTTGTTTTTTATTAACAAGCATTTAAGTAAGATCGCTTCTTCAAAATGGAATTTAAATAGAATATCCCTTCCTGTTCCAATATCTTAATGGTCTTATTTTCTTATTTTCTTCTGACTCGGGTTAAATAGTCCTGTTATCAGTCAGGGGAAAGCCTTGCTGGGAAAAAAAGCTCTTCTTCCAGGATAGCAAACCTCCATGCAGAGCGCTCGGCTAGTCCGTTTGTTTTGGAGACGTAGCTCTTTGAAGCTTATGAAAATTTGAGCTTGATAGATAAGCCACTTTGAAGTCTCTTAGTTGTTGCTGTATGGCTGAGATATTGAACCCTCTTAGAGAAGCCTTGGAAGTATATGTTCACATAAGAAACTTTTCTATTAGTGATTAGTTATTAAATTAACGCTTGTTTTGGTAGGACGAGAACTTACTACTGGTTAAGGTAAGCTCGTGTATTTTAAGAACTGTTAAAAAAATGTTCTTAACCAGTAATGTGGGTGTAATGCATTGAAGCAACCGAGACGAGCTGGGGCACCTGATCAAAACTTTGCATTGGAGGCTGTGGCAAGTTAGATGGCTTGGTAAGAGTTTTGATTGTGGACAGAACTGGAAAAAATAAAGTAGTTGAGGAGGGGCCTTACTGATTCTAGATAATCAAGTTTAAGCAGTAAATAGATCCAGATTTGTTAACAGCTGACAATTGCACACATAGGTGATAAGTTGCTGCAGTAGCATGTTGCATACTTGCCTCTTAAGGCATTGGGCATCCTAAGCTATGTTAACATCTTGCATGGAATGTGTCTCTCTTACTGGGTAACTGCCCATAAAATCACAAATTTAAGAAATCCTACTGTGTGAGTTGCAATGAGTTAAAAGGATTGATTCAGTCATTTTGAAGGGAAGTGTTTTTTATCATATGGTGTTTGTGAAAGAGAGGCAAACATTGAAACACTGACATATCTCATCTAGATGCTTCATAAAGGCAGTCTTTCAATTTACCCAAATACGGAGTTGTTCACCTGTGAGACTGACTTCACACTGAGATTGGGGAAGTTGTGAACATGGGAACAGCACTGCCTTTGCTTCGTTGCAGTACATGGAACTGCAGCTGGCAGCTTCAATTTGCATCTTTGCAGCTGTGCTCATACTGTATTTGTATTTGTTCCGTGGCTTTCATCAGTGCTGAATCGTGTCTGTCAGATAAATGGAAATCTAGATACTGTTCTGTCTTGTGGGCCTCCCCTGCATCTAAAACCATACAGTCAAGTTTTCATATATGCACAATAAGGTTGATTTTGGGAAAAGCCCATTATTAACCTATCTGGATAAGTAATGATAAAATTGAGATGTTGGCAGTCATTTAGAACCTTGACTGTGTCTCTAATTCCATTTCAGGCTATTGAGATTGAAAATTGAGTGTGCTGGACACGTTCTACAAAGTTAATGGATGAAATACATAGAAGCTTTGTAAAGTTGGTAGCTTGGTAACTTGGTAGGCAATCTTTGAGAATTTGCACCTAAGGAACAAACTCAAAGCACTACAAGGCATGATTTGAGCATCCTCTGCTTCTATTAGCACTTATTAATCTAATATCCGAATTAAGTGTTTGTGTCTATAAAAACCAGACCCTGTGTTGGATTTCCTTCTGTGGTGTCAGAGGGAGTGAACTCGTTCATTGCTTTGGGCAAGTGACACGATTGTGAGCCTAGGCACAAGAGCAGCCTCTTCTTTGCAGAGTTCCAATGGGTCAGGCTCTTTTCTTTACTCAGAAAATGTTTTTGTTGCCCCACGTGGTTTGTTGGCTCTAATCGTTCCTTATTGCTGCTACATATAGGAGCAATAAAACTGTAATCATTCTCATTTCTGCTTGTTTTTCAAAATTAAGGTGAAGTGAGTCAACATCTGTCTCCTGGCAGAAGTGCTGCAGAAGTTTTTGCAGGTAATGTAAGTTGCATTGTTTTATAGAAACTATGATTTGTTCAGTTACATATCCGAGTAACGTTACATATGGCAAAGGTTGGGGAACCGCTCTTTTATGAGTTGGTACTTCAATTCCTTTGTACCCTCCATTCCCCCTACATGAGAAATCCTGCTTCAAATTTAGAGAAATCTGGTGTTTCTACCTTTATTTCTCTAGTTTTTCCCATTTATATCTAAACTAATCAGTCAGCTTAGTCATCCTGGTTATGGTTTGGGAGTCAAGATGCTGTCAGTCAGGTGGTGATGCATTGTGAAGACCTTTACGCATTGGGGGGGCTGTGCTTAGATCAGGTTTATATCAGAGGCTGTTGCTGGGTACCTTCAGGTGCAACCAGGAATGCAGTGGAAGCAGCTGTGATACCTTGGGAGCAGAGGCTTCCCATATTGTGCAAATGGAGCTACTTATTTTGGACTCCAGTAAAGATAGTGCGTGTATTTTACTGTGCTTCAGTTAGAAGGTTGAACTGTAGAAATGCATTAAACAGCGTGTCCCATGTGCACACCCATCTTTGGTGTGCTTTCAGCATCAATATGGTGGCACTTAATCCAGACCTTCGAGATTGTGACAGGTTTCCCAAGATGTTTTCTTTATCCCGATTGTGTTTGGTGAAACACAAGTAGGAATTTCATTTCCCATTTGAATAGGACACAGAACTGCTGACTGCTGTGTGAGCTCAGTCTGTGGGTGATCGAGTTTGTAGCTTAGAGAGGCAAGACACTGCTTTAATGATGATTGCTTCCTGCCTGGGTAGTTTTTCATTCTTGAGCGTAAGTGTAGGACAAATGATTTGTCTAGCTTCAGTTTCTCTTGCTTGAGGAATTTATTATTGTAGCCAAGAGGAATATAATAGATAAGCGTATGCTTTGGGGAGCTGTGCAAACTGTTCTGTTCAGAACGGAGTGGTCATTTAGGCACATTATACTCCTTGCCTAAGCCCTCAGTGTGTCATCTCTTACTTCCATCAGTACGTTAAGTACTGCGTAGTTGTACAGCTCTGTTATGTGGATTATTGCTTAGTAATAGAAAAAAGTAGTTATACTTCTTTTTAAATAGATACCTAAAGTATGTAAAGCCTTCGAATTATGATTTTAATGCGGTTGAGTCATTAAAGCAAGTGTTTGGCAAATGACGAGCACATTTTTGTTTGCATGCGAACAACTGTGAAATATGCAGATAAACAGGATTCTGGTTTCACCTAAATGCTACCATAGCATGATGTAAAATGTAGAGCTTATGTCAAATGCTAATAGTCGCCTAATTGTTATTTCTCGTGTTATGGACTTGTTTGTTTTTATCTAAACAATACAGCATTGTTATAAAATCGGAGTGATGATGTACTTCTTTAAAAACTGTTTTCAAGCTATAGAATGAATTATTTTTTCTTTTTTTTTTTTTTTTGATAGTCAAGAATCCCTTCAGTGGAGAACTACAAAACATAGAAGTAAGTAAAAACGTTTAATGTTGAGATTTCACTCTGTCAAATAGCTGTATAAAAGCCATAGTGATCTTATCAGAATGGTGTGGTTTCTGAATGTTTCACATGAGATTAGTACATTTCTTGTTACTTGAATATTTCAAGTTTTTGTTTTTCATTTTGGGCAGTATAAATAGGATTACAAGACTTGGCTAACTCTCATGCTTGTTGCTTTATATACTGAGAAAATGCTACCTAATTTGTGTTGTAGACCTATGAGGAAAAAATGTGTTCTAAGATTTTTTGCTGCTAAATTGATCAGTTTTCCTTTTACTGCTACTGTTTTGTTTCTCAGCTGTGAAGGGACAACTGACAAGAGATGGTTGTCGTGAGACTTTATGGTCTTATGCAGTGCTACAGAAGAGCCAAGGGTTAGTTGCCTTCAGAAAATGGATTTGAAAATTTGTCTCTTTCACTTTGAACCTGTGCTATTGCTAGCTGCCCTATTCGCTGTCTCAACTGGAATAGCAGGATAACCTATTTTGAGATGTCATCCTGGAAGATATCTGGGTTAGTCTCAGTTCTGCATCTTGCATTTTAGTAGTTCTCTCTGGGGGCCTTCAGTCTTTTTGGCTAACGTGCAAACAGTGATCTGCTTTTCATTGGCACGTATGTGAAAGTTTCACAAGATAATTTTTGGGGGGTCTAGTGTTGAGCTCTCCAACTGAGTTGTTGCTGAGTTGTATTTTCAGGGGCTAGCTCTGGCTAGTTTTTGTGAAGAAACTTTTACCGAATCTTCTGAACAAATTAAATTCTGTGAAGTAGGTTCTGAGGTACCAACAGGCAAATAAGCTCAACTTAGAGCACTGCTGTTTGTGTGCATTTGTGTTAGAGGGCTGATATTTTCCATTCAGGAAATGGGTTAACGAGGTTGGTTAACTTCCTGTGTGGTACCAACTGTAATGCTGATTTAATCTCAGTGGTGGGTTTGTAGAACCAGAATACGAGAGGCAGTTTTTGCTGTTGTCTGTGGGAAATTAATCTGTCAAATGTTTGATCAATGAAAAGTATTCTCCCTTTTGGTAGCAGTTTTCTTGTAGAAAGTAATTGTAGCTATTAGTCTTTAAAATGTTGTCAGACAGCACTCATGCAGCAGCGAATTATACTAAAAATACATGCATTTTTTCAATGCAAGTAAAACCAGAAGATGAACAGACTGGAGAACTTCCTTTTGCATATTTTCTGAATAAAGGTTCTTGTCTTATCTCAGCCATTTTACTCTGCCCGGGAATCAGAGCCAGCTTCAAAAAGAACAACCCACAGCTTTTTGCAGTGGCCTTCAGTGTACACAATGTATATGATTAACTTGTTCGTTGTCTTTGTATTTTGAGTAACTTATTCCAGTAAAAAAGATTTCGGAATGAATTTCGATGAAATTGCTCAATATCTTGGTAAAGAAGTTTAACTCTGTTGTAAAGTAACAGTTCTATGATGTTCGTGTTCATATGTTGGCAAATAGACCTATTACTAGTAGCCTATGCAGGAAGCCTTAAAAAAGATGATATAAACTGTAGCTTTTCTTAAACTTACTGTAGTTTGGGGACAGCAAAACTAGATTTTTTTGTTGTCTGTGAGTGTTACATGGGGAATATGGCCATATGATACTCCAGCATTGCCCATGTGTGGTGTCACCACTCGCTTCTAAGAATAAAGCTCACTTTTATTTTTGCGTAGCTTTCAGAAAAACCCACTTGGCTTCTTTTGGGTCACAGAACTGTAGGGTTTGGAAGAGACTCTGGAGATCATCTAGTCCAGCTCCCTGCTAAAGCAGGTTTCCTGCAGTAGGTCATTGCACTTTTCTCTCTACAGTATTAAAATAACCTTCTGAGCTGTCTGTTTTAATTGGCCGAGCAAACAGATTCCAGGCCGCAATTTAGTTTAGTTTCAGTCAAGATCTGAAAAATTAGTATTGTGAATGTTCTTTTCAAAATCTCTGAAGTTATTGTTGGTGTGTGAAACATTAGAGCCTTCTAACTGCATGTGTGCTTACAAACAGAATTCTTTTTCTTCTGATGATGTATAAAATTTTTGGATTAAATGAAAGAAAATGTCTTGTAAAGTTGTTTTAATGCAATGTTTTTTTTTGTAATTCTAGGAAGATGAAATAAGTCTCATGATGAACAGCTTATATGCACTGCATGATAAATTGGCACAAGTAGCAGGTAACACTTTAAAAATATTGTGACTAAGAGTATTGTGGTAACAGCTACTGAGGTGTCTGTGCTCAGATAGTGATTTGCAGCAGCTGGTATATTCTGAGGCCCTGGTTGTCTTTAGAGCTCTGCTTTGGGAAAGTAGAAGTCCCGTTTCTAGATCATGTACACTGACTGCCTTTTCCACCAGTGCAGCATCTTTCATTGCAACTTTTTTGAGTTAGCGTGGAAGACTGAATATTTTGATCTCAAGATTTTTGATCTAATATTGTAATGCTTTATTAATCTGATTTTATTAGAAGGTTTAAATATGCTGCACGTGGTGAGGCAAAGAGGCAAAGGTGGTTATTTCACTCTAGTGGAAAAATGTTTGAAACTTGATTTCACAACAAGCAAAAATGTTTAGTGGTTAAACAAGATGGCCTTGTTAGACAAATTAGTCTAACTTTAAGCTAATTACATACTAATGAAAAGTTCTATGTATAGTATTGTGTAAGAGGTGGTGTTTAGAATTAATTATTGAATATTCAAAATAAAATCACTGTGCTTTCCCAATTAAGACAGCTTTAAATTGTATAGATATTTACACATCATAATTGGGAAATGGTAAAATTAAGACAGTTGTATAACTTTGTCATCTAGTGAATATGATTTACAGCAGAAACTATTCTGTGATTACTGAGCCATTTGTTCAACATCCTTGCTTATTTCTTCAGTATTTACGAGGCAGTGGTTCAGTTTTTCTGCAACTGTTCTTTGTGACAACTATTTGTTTTGCAGCAGCAGGAACCACTGAGAAGGCTTCTCAGTGTATTCGCTTTCTCTGTATTCAGACTCGCTATTGTCAGATACTGCAGGTATTTCTCGAAGGGTGAAAATGTGGCAACAGCTGTGAGGCTGACAGTTTGTCTGGGACTATATAGAAAATGTGTGAGAAATCTGAGCAGCTCTATAATACCTTTAAATTGCAAGAGTGATCTTCCTGCAGAAGCTTTTGTTTCCAGAATATTTACAATATCTACAGTGAATAAAAGTAATGTTGGGCAAACCCCACAAAATTTTTCCTTGTTTACAGTATTCTTTAACCCAAGCTAGTGGAAGAATGTTTAACCTGAATGTGTTCAAGATATTATTTTTTTCTTAGTTTTAAATTTTACTGCATTCTGACTGCAAATGTCTTGTAGTGTTGAATTTGGTTCAGTTACATCTTGATTTTTTTTTATCTGTTTCAGACTATTTCATACTTAATAGATGATAGTGGATAATTCTGTGCTATCAATCATTGAGACCAAAAGATTTCTTTCATGCGAGGTAGCTAACCTGTGGTGTGCAGCAAAGCACTGAGTGGTGTGAAATGGAAGTAATGAATTAGATTCTCTCTTCAAAAGAGGAAGAGAGATAGTGTAACAGCTTGCCCTTTCCTCAGTGTTATCTGGCCCTCCAGTGGCTGTATGGTAAATGATTTATTTGCATGGATAAAAATGCTCGGTGCTTCACTTCTGCATCTGTGAAGGAAAGTGAATTTTCTTCATTAATTGCAGTTTTTATATGTGATGAACACTTAGAAGTATACATTTAGCAGTCTTCCTTCAAGAAGAAATACATGCTCCAAGATGACCTACTGCTTTCTTCCTTAGATCTCAAAGATGCATTAGTCTCTTTAGTCTATTCCTGGCCAGGAGAATCTTCAACGCTTACTTTCGAAAAGAATAACTATACTTTCTGATTGGACAGTCCTCAAATTGAAACCATATTGCAAGATTGCCTTGTTGCTCAGCAGAATAGCATTCATGCAGTCTGAAGAATGACTTACTTCATTGATACTCAGACAGAAGTTATCCTCAGTGCCAACCCTCTTCAAGGTATGAGAGGTAGAGGTTTGCCATCCACTTTGTCAGTCCTGCAGTGATGTTGGCATGGCACAACAGGTGGAAGCTGTTTAAAAGTTGTATGTCACAGGAGGTTGCTAGAGAGATGCAGGGTTTAAGAGCGTTGATGTTATACGTAGTGCAGCATCTCAAAAGAGAGAAATGACGGAAGATAGTTCTAGTAAAAATGATTCTCTTCAGGCCTGTCACATACTTGGAAAAGTTTCTCTCATTTCATACTTGGCTATGAATCATTTGTTCATGTTATTACTGTTAATATTAAAGAGGCGAGATGGAAACTTGCACTGGTGTCTTCTGTTCAGCTTTATTCAGTGTTCTAATTGCAGTGGAGATGAGCACTTCAGAATTTAGTTTCTAGCCTTCTGTTTAATTAAGCTTCTTGTATTTTTATTGAGCTAGTGTTTCCTGCTTTGTCAACTTTAATTGGAGAGCAAATGAAGGGGCTTTAAATATAAAAGATGACACATTGAAAGTTGTTTCAAGTAACAAAGAGAAATGGTAATGCTTCATTATTTTTATTTGACTTAATATACTATGTTCCAACTGTAGATGCCTATTCTATTCTGTGGTGCTCTGATATTATGTAAAATGATTTAATTATCCTCTGTAAAAATAGATTGCCTTTAATGCATCACTGTTCTCAGAATTATTAGTCTGCTAAATCTGTGGTGAGTAATGTGGGAGAAGCAGAATCTACTTATTCAGTTCTGGGTTGAGTTTTATATTCTTGTTTGTTCTTGCATTCTGATTTTGTTAAAAGCAGCAAGGTTTGTAGATATTGTATAGTACAGCGCCTAATGCTTTATTCTAGAACAAAAGCTGTTTTATTTAAATTAGGCTTCCTTCTGGCATGTATGTATTAATTACTGGATGTTTGTCTTTTGTGGAGAGCCTTCAGTAGATGGATCCTTTCTTAGGTCTACAAAATGAACAAGCCTAATCACCATCCTCCAAAGAAGCATCTCCTGATAGATAAAACTGTTTCCTTGTACGCAAGGATTTTTACTTAGTAAGAAGCATCTTTGGCTTAGCATTCTCCACAGAGGGGTCTGTGAGACTTGGATGGTTTCCTTCTGCACTAAAGGACAGCACAGGTCCTTGAGATGTGAGGTGAATTGGACTTCCATATGGAATGAGAGTCACTGGTAAATCCAAGGCTGGCAGAAAGGCCTGGCAAAACACTGGCTATTCCTTAACATTAATTTAAAGTGTTAGCTACTGTATCTGATAGCTTTCTGTTGCCATACTCCTTAACCTTTAGTTCTTCGGATAATTGATTTTTCTTTTTTACACTGATTTAAAACCCATTTAACAATTTCTGGTTTTCCACATTGTTAGACAGTTGAATTTGCCTATGGGGGATCAGTCATTTGTACTTGCTCTTACAACATTTGTTCTACTCTTACTCTTCTTTGATCACTCACTTCTCTGAGGATCAGACTGAGCTTCCAAGCCAAGTGGTTAATAATTACACCAAAGTAATTCAAAGTAAGCCTTCATTTGCAGAACCACTAGCTAAAAGAGTGGCTGAAACGGCATATAGGAATATCTTGCTGCTTGCAGTAGAATGGGCGTTTGCCTGACTTGCAAATTTTCCAACTTTCTGCAAGCTTTCAGATTCTCAACAACAGATGATAGGAATGAGTAGCTGCAGTTCCAGCAGCTTTTTGCACAGGGCTGAAACTACGTGAGGGATTAGCTTACTGATTCCAGGAGTGGGAGGCAAGATGGAAGTGGTTTTTAATTTGTTCTCTTCTGGGATTGCATGTGAGTAATTTGTACTGATGGGCCTTAAATATTGTCAGTGCCTGAGCATCAAAGGCATTTCTAAGAAGTAAATTTGCTCAGTTAGAAAAAAAAAATATTCAGGAAAAATGCAGTGAAGAAACTGTCTGCTGGCTTTTTAAAAATGAGACAAGCTGTGGAGTTGGCATGTTGGCTGCATACTGTGCAAATGTCGTTCCTGGAGGGAGGCAAATAAGATGATTATTTTACAGTTGCTAAGTAGTCTAGTCTGCTTCTGAAGGAGCTTTTGTCCTCGTGTAAGTTGTAGTGCCGTGCTCTTCTGAGAGTAAAAATCTAAAACGAATCCTCTGGCTTGTTTTAGGAATGCCTTTTTCACTGTCTTGACATCCGATTGTTTTGTGGTGCTGCTTGTTTTTTTCTGTGCTTGTTAACTGCATCCTTTTTACTGTTTCTTACCATTTAAAACAAAAACAAACCCCCAAGCCATTGAGCAGAGGAGTTTCATCCCCTTGCTCCCCTAGGCTGTTCTGTTCAAATGGTGACTGACATGCTTCAAAACTTCAGGTCTTATTCATCAAGTTGTTTTTTGTGTGTAGTATTTATAAGTCATGTTAATGCTATGCAATCTAATACCTGGTTGAGATTGTAGGTAGAGCTTCTAGCAAGATATGCTTGGAGTTTTTTTTTTTTTTTTACTAAAAATTCTAAGTTTAAAACAATATGCTTGTGCTTGAGACTGTATGAATAAGATACGTAGTTCTCCCAAGTCTGCCACTCTTGAAACAAGAAATCACTGATGTCTGTTAATTTGCATTGCAGGTAGTAGAGTTTATGCAGAACAAAAAGAACATCTGCCTAAATTATATGCTAGAATAATTTACAGCTCCAGTTCTTGTGCTGACTTCTTTTTTGGCAAGAATGCTATCATTTTTCACTGGTGACCTCTGCAGTTTTGCTATCGCATCAGACCTAATGAGCTTTGACTAAATATAAGATGTGTGCTAATTATCAAGTGAAGCAGCGAAACAAGTATCTTTCATATCTGAAGTATATTAAACAAAGCAGTCTGCAAAGGACTTATGCTTCATGAAAACATTTATTTCTTTGGAACTCCCTCCTGTGAGTGAGGCGTGAAAATGTTTCCCATAACTTGTGGTAGTGTTTGCTAATTTTGCCTTGAATCTAGCTAGTTAATACTAGCAGTTGCTACCTTTTAAAAGGAAGTCCAAGATGAAACTATTCCATACTGAAATAATTGGTGAGACTGTAAACAGAAGTTTAAGAATCTCATATGTACATAAAATATAGACTTCCCTAGCTATGCTTTGGGAATTATTGATGGGTATGGGTGCAGGAGGGTTAGGCCTGACCTTGAGTTAGTGGTAGGCTGGATTTGTTTTTCCTGTTCTTTACTGTTTTGGTGCAGATACAGGTACCAAGGTGCTTTTTTAAAAAAAATTTTGATTCTTTTTAGGAAGATGGAGAAAGAAATGATTTGTTATTCTCTTCCAGTTCTTCAGGAATAGTAGCCTAGCGGGATAAAACTGATGTTGGACGTTTTGCTTTTGTATGAGACTTTGTGTTGGCCTGACTGTCACTAAATCTATTTTAGCATAAATCGGGTTCCTTCAGTTTAGTAAAAGTAAATGAGAAAGAAGATGGCAAGTGGCTGTGAGCTGACTGTGCCTTATTTCCTGGCTGCTTCTGCCTTATTTCTGAAGGAATTAGGAAGATGGTAAAACCAGTGGCTTGGGGGCAGATTGGTATGTTGTATGCCTGCAGGAAGGGAAGGAAGTACTGCACTGACTTGGAGCAAGCTAGAGTGTGGTAACCTCATAGTGCCAGAAGTACTGCTGTGGATAGGATAGAACTAGAACTAACATGCTCTCTATAAAAGCTAACACCTGTTTCAGAGTAAAGTGAAATTATTCACTTTATTCACAATAATTCACAATTATTCAGAGTAAGTGGAAATTATTTGGAAGATGTTGAGTCAGGGTATAGCAACTCCTTAATGGTAATGTTCTTCTGATTGATATTAGTACTACCTTTTTTCCAATTTCAGTATAAATACTGAAGTATGCTTTCTGATCATCACATGAAGTTGTATTGATGTTATTTGTACATATTATTAGCTGTGACGGAGGGTTTTTTTTGGTGTTTCGTTCTGATATTTTTTTTAAGAGAATTATTTGGCTACTCCTGCTTGTGTAGATTACATTAACCATAAGATTGTGTTTAGGTGATTTTATTTTATACAATGTAGTAATATGTATGATCAAAATAAACTTAATTTTACCAGGGAAACATGAATGTGGCAGCTCTGTTCAAAGAAACCTTACCGTCCAGGAGGCAGCTGCGTATTTGAAAGTAAGTAATGGTGATGTTTTTCCTTGGTTCTGACTTGAGATCCGAGAAGCAAAAATGTGAAGGTCTTATTTTTGTTTTAGTGTGATTTCATTTTAATGTAGTGACTAATATTTGAATTAGAACCGAACGTTAACTGGAAATGTTTAGAATTAACATCTTTAAGGCGTGCTACTCATGATTTTTATTTGAGGAGGTAGGGAGATTTTGTGGGAGGGGAACGGCAAATAGAAAAAAGCAGTGGGGGAAAAGCACTGATGCTAGATGATGAATGGACTTGCATTTCTATTATATTAAAAGAATGATGGTTATTGTAATAACTGTTCTAGCTCTAGGCTCAAAGTTTGTATGAAAATCTGTCACTCAGTACAGAACCTTGCTTAACTCTACAGTGCCTCATTTTGTGACTACAAATGTGACTCCTTTGCTGAATTTCAGTGTTTGGTGGTAAACTTTTTTTATTCTCAAAGTGAAAATAAGTTAGCTGCTGTTCCTCTTTGTTTCTTAGAGGCTTTTCTTTTGATGTGAGACCCAAAGAAAAGGTGGAGATAAAAAATTGTTCTGGACAGCTTCAGTTCAAATAGAGTATTAACTTCCATTGTTGTGCTTTCCTTTTTCTGCAAAAGGACATGTACGGTGGAGACGTGTCTTTGCTCAAATTGCAGCATATGTCCTCCTACAATAACCGATATCAACTAACTTAACTACATGGGAATTTACGTATTGATATCATTCTTGAACTACAAACATAAGATTATTTGCAGAATAGCAACTAAGATGCTTGAGGAAAATGACTTTAAAACAAAAATACCTCAGCTGCTTTTTATAGGACCAATTTTCGGCTGGGTTTATAACTAGTGTTATTTCTGAAATAGGTTTTCAATGAGCACCGCCTAGTGGTTGAATTTATTTTTACCACGTCGGTTAGAATTGTTAATGAAGGGTGATGGTGACTTGACTTTTTGCGTAGTCCTTTGTTTGAGGAATATTGGCAAGCCCCGTAGCTGCTCACAGCGTGTATGAAATCACTTTGCCAATGTGAGAAGCTGTGCAAAACCTGAAAATTCAAGATCCAAAGTCATTTAATTTTGACTACTGCTGCAAATTGCCTAATCTTTGCAGTATCTGTGGCATGGTAACTTAGGTTATTTAGAAAGATTCTCATTCATATTTGTCTTTTGACAGAATATAGATCCAGAATATGAAAGCGTATTTAACACAGCACTACAGTGGATATTGAATAGTGGGGAAGATGTTGGCATAAAGTAAGTGAGCTTTATTTCGTAGCAGTGTGTTCTGATGGAATGTATTCTTTTTTGTAAATGTGTTATATGTTTTAATAGGTGTCTTGGCAGTGACCCTAACGATGTGGATGTCACTAACGTGACAGAAGTGAAGTACCTGGAATCCACTAGTCCAAAGATGTCTTTCAGGTGTCGTTTTCGCCGTGCGTTTATTAGCGTGACTCATAGATTATCAATACCGCTTTTAGGTAAGTTAGCAAAAATGGTTTTTTTAATTATAACTTTCCCTATGTACTCACATAAGAGCAAGAAAGCAGCACTTTTACTAAGTGTTTATTCAGCCATACAACCTAGAATTTCAGTCATTACCCTGGTTACAACATTGTCTGCTTTACACTTTTGAACCGCGCTGTGTTTTTGCATTACTTGCTATCATCTGCTCTAGTCAGTTAACCTGATCCCTTCTCTGCAAACTTTGGCTTTTTGCCCTGCCAAGGCAATGCTTTGTGTGTTTCAAAAAAATCCAAATTTGGATGTATTTGAGAAAAAAGACATGTTGGCCTTTATTTTGAGACTATTTCACCGTTATTCTAGGAACTTGAGGAAAATCATCTTTTCTGTAGTTACATTTCCATTTCTAGGAGAAGTTTAATTACCTGGTTGTTACCAAACATTCTTATTTGTAAGTCTGTGTTATAGAAGAGGTATCCAGTTTTTTGAGTGAGACTTAATCTCTGATAGTTAAGTTTCACGTACTCTCAAGTTGATGTAATTCTTATCCATACGGAAAGTGGTGCAGAATAATAAGAAGGACCAACTGAGTGTAGACACTTCAGTATTTCTAACCAGGCATGTGGAAAGAGCTGAAGATGTGTGATTCATGTCATGCACCTGTTAAGTATTCAGGTCATTTATCATAGAATCATATAATAGATTCTTAACAATTTCATAGTTGTTTTTTTTAAAGTCCTTCACTAGCCTCCTGACAAACTAGAGTAATCCAAGGCAAGCTGTCCCAGATGGCTGTCTTTCTGATAATAGTGAATATGAGGGTTGGATTGGAAGGTGGAGGCAAAAGTCTGTACAGGTCACAGAATCACAGAATCACTAAGGTTGGAAAGGACCTATAAGATCATCTAGTCCAACCATCCACCTATCACCAATGGTTCTCGCTAAACCATATCCCTCATCACAGCATCCAAACGTTCCTTGAACACCTCCAGGGTCGGTGACTCCACCACCTCCCTGGGCAGCCCATTCCAGTGCCTGACCACTCTTTCAGAGAAGTAGTATTTCCTAATATCCAGCCTGAATCTTCCCTGGCACAGCTTGAAACCATTCCCTCTAGTCCTATCNCTTGTCCTACAAGAACGCTTGCGCATGCCGATGTTCTGAGGAGCTCTGCTGCTGTGGAAATATTTAGTATGTTCCATATCAGTGCCAACTTGTAAGTAATCAAACTGTGATTTGAACATCTTTGTTACCTATTAATTTAGACTTGCTCTTTTGTAGGGAAGGGGTAACATTAATTGTTGTAGATGAGGAATGAAGTTCAAGAGACGTGTTTACTGGCACTGTTCTGAATTTTGTTGTCAGTACAGACTGATTGCTTTTTTCCTTGCCTGCTTCTTCACTAGCCTCTCTTTTGGTCTGATTTCTGGTATTACATTTTAATTCTTATTACTGTGGTAACAATTATTTTGTACCTCAGTGATTTCCGTAGTTCTGTGTTTCCCTTATGCGTAAGGAACTACACCTGTGTTGAAAAACTTTTCTTTTAACTTACGGTGACTTGAAAGCGTTTCTAGAAAAAGCAGGATTTATCTTTATTTTCATGTACCATGCTGCTCCAAGCACATCTGTTCTACTATTATTAGCTTACATAAAGTTGGTAGCAGATCAGTTTTGTACTAGCGCTGGTGTTCTGCTCTGACTGAAGTCATCTCTGCAAGCACCTGAAATCTTCTTGAGCTTTCAGTTGAAAGATGATCAGGAATGGGAGCAGGCAGAGATTGTGTTAGTGAAGATACATACAAAAGCACTTTATATTTTGTTACTTTGCACAGCTTGCTGGTGTAGCTGCCTTCTTAAATGATGGTATTTTATCTTTTTTTAGTTCAGAAATAGCTTTTTAGAATTGTTGATCCTGCGCGCCTTCAGTTTCTGCAAATAATCTCACCATTCTTTATCACTGGAATAAAAGAATGTGCTGAATAAACCTAGCTATTAACAATCAGCACATAATTTCCTCAACCCCACACCTTTTCAGGTCCCGGTCCATGACTAGGCCACCCCAGATCACCTTCTCCAGTATGGTCTGGTGCCCCAGTGTACAATATGCTGGTGACATTTCACCCTCCCTTGATCTGCTGGAGCCAGCCTACATGAGTAAGGTAAGTCCATTTATTTTTCAATGTTGCTTAGTTCTGTAAAGTTTTATTGTATACCCTCTGTGTAATTTTTAACCTGGGGCAAAAAACTTTACAAAACCATGTGCTATTGAAAAAGGACTTGTCCTTAAACTGTAGGCAGCTCAGAGATGGATGCAGTGTCACCAGCATAGTTAGAAATCCATTCCCAAGAGAGACTGGACAATCGTTAAAGTTGTTGGCGACTTGGACAGTGTGCTTGTATGCTCTAATAAGAACAGTTATAATTATGTGAGGACCTTGTGATAGATTTCATTTTAGATTCAGAGGCCACTTCTTGTAACTTTTAATAAGCAACTGTATGCCTTTTTTTCTTTTTAACCTCAGATTTCTCTAAATTTGTGCTGTATCTGCAGGCTGCTTTCTCATGGTTAGCACTTCCGTTTGACGTGCAGTATCTTCTGTGTGACTGACAGTAGGGTTTTGTTTGGATGAGTTACAGAAGAACAGTGATGTTGATGTATCTTGGATGTTNAGAAGAGGCCGACCCCCAGCTCACTACAACCTCCCTTCAGGTAGTTATAGAGAGCAATAAGGTCTCCCCTGAGCCTCCTCTTCTCCAGACTGAACAATCCCAGCTCCCTCAACAACTGGTCTCATCAGTCATGCTCAGCAAATTGCTTAGTGTTAACAACTCGTCTATATTTGAGATTAATATGAAGCACCTTTTCAGAAATTAACCATCATGTAAAAGTTGGATATGTTGTCATTAATAGCCATTTTGACTTAAAGTGATGGTGTCCCTCAGTCTCTTTTTCTATCAATTAACGTTGCTTTGTGATCACTGGTGCCTGAAGCTAACTTCATGACTGCCGTTTGTATGCGTGTTGTTCTTATTCATGTTAAGAGACCTAGGGTGTAGTGGTGCCCTCAGTTTGAGATGGGAGAAATAAGACGTTTTTGTCCTCTGTTTACACAGTTGGCCATCTTAACTAGGTTGTCCTTTTTGGGAATAATCTAGAAGATGATATAAAAAGAACGTGTTGTACATTGTACATCACAGCAAGAAATACTCATCTGTAGCTGTTCAAGATGATTAGTTTTCACCTGTATATCTAAACTGTGTGACTTATCCTTAAATTAGTGAATATTGTGCATCTTAACGTGTTCTGAATCGTGAGTTTAACCTTGATGATGATTTCAAATTTTTCCAAGATAATTCTTTTATTGTTTGTCCTCACAAATGGGTTAAATTTCAAATGCAGTAGTGGCAATTGGGTACCGGGCCATTATTGAGACAATAAAACATCGACTCCTCAAAGCTTAAGAGTTAATGTTGCTACGTTAATAAAATGTAAAGATACTGACAGCAAGTACAGTGTACTTCACTAGATTTGAAATGTGAATATAAAATGTTAGGTCATTCAAGCAACTTCTTAAATATAATGTGTAATGTTAAATAACCAATTTTCTAATACGGTTTAAAGAGAATTAAACATCTTGATGCAGGTGTAGCAATTGTCTGGGGAGTCTTGCACTACATGAAATACCGTTGGGCAAAAGAAGAAGAGGAAACGAGGCAGATGTATGATATGGTGGTAAAAATCATAGGTACGTTGCCTTGAATCTCATATCTGATAGATGTGTATCACCTCTGCATAAGCTCTCAGACTACTGGCCTTAATTCGGTCAGTTGTGTTTTTTATCAGTTTAGCTATTGTTATGCTGTTACAGTTTTCTGAAGAAGGCCTGCTTTGTGGTTTGGTGGTTTTTTTGCTTTTATTTTTTTAAAATTGCACTTTAAACTTCGTATGTTTTTGTTAAGGAGCTTTAAATTTGTGTAGTGCATCAGCATGGCTATAATAAATTCCTACTGACGAGGCAGTATTTTATCTACATTAGAAAACAGTATAAATATGATGTTCATTTACTAGATATATGGTGATATTGCTTTCTGCATCTTTGTTTTTCAGCTGTCTTTAAACAAAATGCCTAAATGTTAGCTACCATTTCTACCCTTATTGATTTATAATAGAAAAGAAACAACCTTTTAATTAGTTGATTTGAGCAAAATTGTGTTACCAAAAGAGAATGCATGTTCATATTCTGCAGTTCTGCCTTTCTACTTCAACATACTTTTGTTTGTTAGTCAGGTGTTGTTGGGGTAGGGGGAAAGCACTTTTATTTCCAAAAGTGGCCCTCTTTGCCAACAATTAAAAGGAGCAGTCAAGTGAGAACTCTTTCTCCCTTATCCTAGAGTTCTTTGGGTACTTGGAGGCACCATGCACACAATTAGTTTTCTTGATTTGCCTTTCAGCGTGGTTAGGAGTAAAAATGCTCAAAACTCCAAAATCTCAAAACTTTTTTTTTTTAAATTACTGAAATTGGAAAGGGATTTCAGAGTAGCTGTTCATAGCCAGAATTGATATTTTTCTTAATGTTTATATGAACTAGATGTTTACCCATTCTTTTTATGGTGTTCTAGATGTTCTAAGAAGTCACAGTGAGGCATGTTCTGAAAATAAAGACTTGCAGCCTTATATGCCTATTTTACATGTGCACGATTCTCTAATACCAGCTCAGGACAGGTATGTACCCACTGTATGCACTTCGTTTTGTTACATGGAATAAAGCATATGACTCAGTAATTATAAATTGGTTGAGTAATTAAATAGCAGTGGATTACATAGAATAGCATTCTTGGAGATTCTTATCAATAAAGGTAGGGAAAAAACATGAACATGAGTTCCTCTTAGGATTCGCTCCTATGATTGATGCCAGCTGTACAGGTTATTATAATGCTAACATTGTAATTCTTCATTTTTTTTAAGGAGGAAAATGAGGAAAGTCTGGAGTAGAGCAGTTGACTTCCTAGCGGCAAATGAATCTAGAGTTCGCACAGAGACACGAAGAATAGGTGGTGCTGAGTTCTTGGTTTGGAAATGGATGCAACCTTCTGCAGCATGTGACAAAGTTTTAGTAATACCATCAAAAGTGTGGCAAGGCCAAGGTATTACAAATACAATTGTTTTAATTTCTGTTTCTAACTTCTAAGAGGTGTTTTGTCACTTGGGAATGGAAGACTTGCTTTCTCTTATCTCTTTAAGTATTTTACAAAGTCAGCACCACTTTTATGTCATCTCATTCTGTATATTTACTTATTCGAAGCATTCAAACCAAATAAGCTTTTCTGTTATACCTAAGGGCATACAGACAAAATAGGTTACTTGTTCCTTTCCATGAATTTAAACAAACAAAGAATCACAGAACCTGTAATGTTGGACGGGACCTTTAAAGGTCATCTTGTTCAACCGCCCTGCAATGAACAGGGACGTGCACAGCTATGTCAGGTTGCCCAGGGCCTGATCCAACTTTGCCTTGAAAGTTTCCAGGGATGGGGCATCCACCACATCTCTGGGCAGCCTGTTCAAGTGCCTCACCACTCTCACTGTAAAAGGCTTTTTCCTTATATCCAACCTAAATTTACCCTGTGTAAGCTTGAAGCCATTTCCCTTTGTTCTGTCACCACAAACTCTGCTAAAGAGTCTGTCCCTTTCTTTCCTGTAGCTCCCCTTTAGATATTGAAACGCTGCTATCAGGTTGCCTCACAGCCTTCTCTTCTCCAAGCTGAACAGCCCCAGCTCTCAGCCTGTTCTCATAGGAGAGAGGTGTACCATCCCTTTGATCATTTTTGTGGCCCTCCTCTGGGCACACTCTAAGTCTTTGTCTCTCCTGTACTGAGGATTGCACATCTGGATGCACTACTCCAGGTGCAGGCCAGGTGAGGCCTCACCAGTGCAGAGTAGAGGGGCAGGATCACCTCTCTTAGTGTTTCTTTTGATGCAGCCTGGGATACGATTGGGTTTCTGGGCTGGAAGGGCACATTGCTGGCTCATGTACTGGTGGATGGCAAGCTGGACCCTTGGGTCTTTTTTGGCAGGGGTGCACTCAGTCCTTTTATCCTGCAGCTTGTATTGGTAGTGAGGGTTGCCTCAACCCAGGTGAGAGACCTTGCACTTGGCTTTGTTGAACCTCGTGAGTTTCACCTGTGCCCACTGCTCAAGCCGTTCTAGGTCCCTCTGGATGCATCTTGTCCTTTGGTTGTGTTGACTGCACCCCACAGCTTGATGTCATCAGCAGACTTGCTGAGTGTGCACTCAACCTCACTGTCAGTGTCACTGATGAAGATATTGAAGAGTATCAGTCCCAGCACTGACCCAAGGGGGACACCACTTGTCACTGATCTCCATCCAGACATTGAGCCATTGACCACCACTCTCTGGACTCAATCCTGCATCCAGTTCTTCCTCCATTAAGCAGTCTACCCATCAAATCTGTATCTTTCCAATTTGGAGAGAAGAGTGTTGTGTGGTACTCTGTCAAAGGCCTTACTGAAGTCCAGGTAGATAATGTCAGTGGCTCTTCCCTTGTCTGTTGATGCAGTGACACCATCATAAATGGCCACTAGGTTAGTGAAGCAGGATTTGCCCTTGCTGAAGCCATGCTGGTTCTCCCATATCACCACCTTTCCTGTCATCCATGTGCTTTAGCGTAGCTTCCAGGAGGATCTGTTCCATGATCTCTCCTGGCACAGAGGTGAGACTGACAGAGGTCATCCTTTTTACCCTTCTTAAAAATGAGTGTGATGTTGCCTTTTCTCCAGTCACCAGAGGTGACTGAAGTCACCAGGGACTTCACCTGATTGCCACGACTTTTCAGATATCATTGAGACTGGCTTGGTGACTACATCAGCTAATTCCCTCAAAGAAAAAACACTCCTTTAGTTGGTTGAATTCTCATATCCCTTATACTTGTTAGAATTAATGCAGTTGTTTTTATCTGACAGCCCATAAACCAGAGCTTCTAGATCTTGAATATCTTGTTGTTGTTAAGTCACGTACCTTAAATCAGAGTGTGGAAGAAGAGTTGCTTGCTTATTTTGAAGGGGAATCCGCTGGGATAGAAGTTTTCTCAATTGGCAGTGTGTGGATTTGGGGCATCTCCTAGCAGTGTTTCCTTTGTGTCGTAAATGTCTTTCTTCACTGTGCATTCATACTTTAAAGTTCTTTGGTGCAGCAAAGTGTTTGCTTTAATAGAGGAGGCTGTTGTCATATGTGACTTCTGCAGCAGTCTGACACTTCAATTTTGTCTTGGAGCTGAGTGGCAGGAAATCCATTGAGTCTGCAGTGGTCATCGTCTCCTTGTTCTTCTATTCTTGCTAAGCTTCATTTTTTTTCAGTTTTAGTCAAAGGAAAATACAAGCCTTAGGTCTTGAATTTTGGGCTGCAATGTAAGAGATTGTTTTGATCAAAATGTAAGTGACAAAGGTAAACATTCAATATGAAGTCTTCAGTTGTTTAAATCTTGAGACTCTTCTAAAGAGTGTCTTTCATTATGTTCTTCTGGAATGCTATATTCTTTCATCAGTGTGACTGATGTAAACTCTACAGAATCCTGGTTTATCAGGTGACAATACAGCTTATTTTGCTGGTGAGGGAAGAGGAAGCTGCTGCTTCTCCAGTTTGTAGTTCAGCTTACTTATGTTGATTGGATGTTGCCGAGGTTGAGTCACGTGTCGAACTAGATGTTGAAAGAAGCTTTGTTAAAAAAACCAAACAGATTTTCTTCCCTTCTTGGTCCCACTTAAGCAAACAAAAACAATTCCTACTAACAAGCAGCTATGCTCTAACATGTTCATCTGGAGTATGCTTATTTTGGTCTTAGTTTCACTAATGCAAATAGTAATTGGCTTATATCAATAAAAGGAAGTTGACGTATGTTCTTACTTGTAAGAAACAATATTTTTATTATTCCTTATGTATAGAGGATATAGTTTTAAAGTGATTCTTCCGCTGTGATTATTTCCTTTCCAGACAGAAGGGGCTTCTTTGTGGCTTGGCATGCTTAACTGTAGCAGGCTTGATTGCCTGAATAAAAGGAGTGCTAACATCTTGACTTTTTTATCCCATCTAGTGCATGTGTATGCCTTCAGCCCTTGAGTCTTAAGTTCTGCTTTTTTAAGTTCAAAGCAAAGGCAAGCAATTCTCTCCCATCAGTAAAGCCAAGTATTTTGAGAGATTTGTATGTTGTTTGATGAGGGTCTTTGTGGTCTTGGGATGCAGTGCTTGTCCGTGTGATATGTTCTGTTGGGATATAATAATATGCTTCACAAAGTTATGCTATTGGTTTTAGCATTACGCTTCTCATTTTTAATCGTTCATTGGAAATGAGGTATTGTTTCTTTTAATTTTGGCACTACTGCAGGCTTAAGGTTCTGCAGTCAGTGTCTTGAAATAGTGGTAATGTAACATTCTGTGACAACTGTGTTACGTTATTTCAGTTTCTCAACATTTTAGTAAGATGTGAATAGTAACTTTATGAGAATTGCAGAGCTTCCCTTCCCTCCCCACCCCCCCATTGACATCCTGCAGGTGTGTGTGAGTGCTTTAGGTAAAGTTGCAGCAATGGTGAATGTTATGGCTGTCTGTTCCATTCTCCATAATACTGTCATGACTGAGTTTCAGTTATTTACATTGAATGTGGCTCCTGCAGGCTACGTACACTACAGTGCTGAATCTTTTGTAGCATCTTCAATACAGGCTGTGAAACGTGGCACTCAAGTTCTGGTATTTCTTATTTACTACTCATTTGTTCCCAGCTTTTCTTGTAAGATTTGACCTCAATATAAATAACTTGATAATGTTCTGTTCTGTGCCAGAGATCAGTGTGCTTTTTCCTTCATGTGGAAGACTTCTTGGTTGGGATGGCTCGGGTGTTGTTTTGCTATGTGAAATACTCATTTAAGTATCCAACAGATTTGTAGCTTCCAAAACTTTTTAGGAAACTTCAGTGATAGCTTCTGGTTGGTACCATGAAAATTTGAGCATCTAATATTGACTTCAGCACACTATAGGTGTGTTCTGCTTCTAAGCTGTGGCTTTTAGCCTCATTCGTGTTGCCTAGAGTATCTACTTGGTAGGGTTCCCTCTATGCCTTTTATTACTGCATAGGATATATTAACAGCTATCCTGTTAACACGTCTTTCAACAACTGTTTTCCTGGTTCTTAAGTTTGTAGTTCAGCAAAGATATTTGAAAAATTGAAATGGTGTATATCAACTATAACAGAAGAGCTTGGGAGTTGTTGAAGTAACAAAGTTGTTTGAGCTCCATACGTTTTAGTACATCCAGTTGGCAGGCTGTTTTCACATTTGAAGGTTTTTTGCTGATGTTGACAATTATGTATATGTCACTGCCTTTGTTTCTGGAATTACAAATAAATAGAACAAGTTTGTACTTGTGTTCTCAAGTTTGGAGGTAGATGTTCGTAAATCAGACTGGAGACTATTTTAAATGCTCTTCAGGTTGGTAAATCCTCAACAAACTCAATACATATTGGAGCAGAATGAATTCTGGATTGGGGTCTTGTAAATCATTTCAACACCGTGTTTTATTTTTTCTAATTTTGAAATCTGGTACAGCTCTATAGCAGAGCACAGTACTTAGAGTACGGGCACTTTTGACTCGTCATTGCATAGTAGTAGCTTATTGGAGTATGACACCATGAATTTAAGTGTGGGACCTGTAGTGTGCAGGAAGGCCTAGGTTCTGTTGTATCTATGCAGTCATCCACAGTTCAAGTGTTGTGGCATTTTGTTCAGTCCTGCAGGATGCAGCCTGCACTTTGACAGGCAGTAGTTTGGGATTTTTTGTGTCAGAATCAAATCTGGTGTACTTTGAGGTATCATCTACTGGATAAATTGGTTGATGCGTCTGTCAAAAGAAGAGTGGGTAGGTAAGCTCAATGAAAATAGGGAACAAGATATTGGCAGTTCAAAAATAATCTTGTTCAGGTCAAAGTATAATTTATTTAAAGGAGTGAAAGAATATTTTTTAGTGTGTTCAGCTTGCTTTTGAATGAAGAGATGCTGTTGTCCTATCATGTCTTCAGTAACTGGATCTGTAACAAAAAATATGGACGATGAACTCCAAAGAAGCTAAACTTAACAGCAGTGGCTGAAGTTCCTTTAAAGCTCTGAAGATAAGAAGGTTCTCTGAAGTACCGTGACTGGGATGATATTTCATCCTGCAGCATGCAAGCTAATCTGTTGCATTGAGTGACTGATAGCCCTCCTGTCCCATTTCTAAGAATACAATCCTTTCTCCATGTTGAAAAGGCTCACAGATGTAATGCAAGAAAACTGGAAAATATTCCTGTGGTAAGATGCAGTTTAGATCCCATGTAGCTTTCCATCCCTTCTGTAGCTTGATTTAACTCTATTAAAACCCAAGTCAACTTGAGTCTCCTTTCTTATTAGCATTTAGTAGTATTTTGACTTCGGTGTATTTTCTGTCTCCTGACAAACCTTGTGTGTTGTGTGACAGTGCTTAACTTTAGAATTTCAACAAAGCATTCCCTTTTTTCTCCTGCTTTGATAAGAAAGGCTAGTACTTGATTAATTAGTTATCTGTGGCTTAAAATGACTACATCTGCTTGTCAGAAATAGTTACCTGAGTCTTCAATCTCATCAAGTGCATCGAACCTGAATCTAAAGATCTGTTGTGTTGTTTTGTAACTCATGGTAGTGATGCTGGGTAATCTCTTCTGCAGTAACACAGTAGTGCATCAAGAGGTATCGAAGCTGTGCCACAATTGGTGTTCGTATTGAAGCTTGTGCAGGAGCCACTTTTCCATCATAGACCCACCTCAGTCAAAGAGGTGCAGAGGTTGTTGAGAGCACTCCCTTTTGACTGTTGATGATTGAGTGTGGAATGATGCTGTCATACTCAGTTTAAAGTAATAAAATGCAATGTGACTGAGGTGCGGTGTGACTGGATGTTCTTGAAAGTGCTCCCTAGTCCCAAAGAAGAATATATGAAAGTCCTAAAGTAATTATCAGTGATTTACTACACAAAGTTGTGCTTCCACTTTCTCATTTCATATCCGTCTTTCTGCTCTCATCTTGTAATCCCAACTGCTGGGACCTAGGAGAAGAAGTGGCAATTGGGATGCTTAGCTAAGTGTAGTTTACCCTTGTCCTACAAGAACGCTTGCGCATGCCGATGTTCTGAGGAGCTCTGCTGCTGTGGAAATATTTAGTATGTTCCATATCAGTGCCAACTTGTAAGTAATCAAACTGTGATTTGAACATCTTTGTTACCTATTAATTTAGACTTGCTCTTTTGTAGGGAAGGGGTAACATTAATTGTTGTAGATGCGGAATGAAGTTCAAGAGACGTGTTTACTGGCACTGTTCTGAATTTTGTTGTCAGTACAGACTGATTGCTTTTTTCCTTGCCTGCTTCTTCACTAGCCTCTCTTTTGGTCTGATTTCTGGTATTACATTTTAATTCTTATTACTGTGGTAACAATTATTTTGTACCTCAGTGATTTCCGTAGTTCTGTGTTTCCCTTATGCGTAAGGATCTACACCTGTGTTGAAAAACTTTTCTTTTAACTTACGGTGACTTGAAAGCGTTTCTAGAAAAAGCAGGATTTATCTTTATTTTCATGTACCATGCTGCTCCAAGCACATCTGTTCTACTATTATTAGCTTACATAAAGTTGGTAGCAGATCAGTTTTGTACTAGCGCTGGTGTTCTGCTCTGACTGAAGTCATCTCTGCAAGCACCTGAAATCTTCTTGAGCTTTCAGTTGAAAGATGATCAGGAATGGGAGCAGGCAGAGATTGTGTTAGTGAAGATACATACAAAAGCACTTTATATTTTGTTACTTTGCACAGCTTGCTGGTGTAGCTGCCTTCTTAAATGATGGTATTTTATCTTTTTTTAGTTCAGAAATAGCTTTTTAGAATTGTTGATCCTGCGCGCCTTCAGTTTCTGCAAATAATCTCACCATTCTTTATCACTGGAATAAGAGAATGTGCTGAATAAACCTAGCTATTAACAATCAGCACATAATTTCCTCAACCCCACACCTTTTCAGGTCCCGGTCCATGACTAGGCCACCCCAGATCACCTTCTCCAGTATGGTCTGGTGCCCCAGTGTACAATATGCTGGTGACATTTCACCCTCCCTTGATCTGCTGGAGCCAGCCTACATGAGTAAGGTAAGTCCATTTATTTTTCAATGTTGCTTAGTTCTGTAAAGTTTTATTGTATACCCTCTGTGTAATTTTTAACCTGGGGCAAAAAACTTTACAAAACCATGTGCTATTGAAAAAGGACTTGTCCTTAAACTGTAGGCAGCTCAGAGATGGATGCAGTGTCACCAGCATAGTTAGAAATCCATTCCCAAGAGAGACTGGACAATCGTTAAAGTTGTTGGCGACTTGGACAGTGTGCTNAAAAAAAAAAAAAGAAAAAGAAAAAAAAAGAAAAAAAATATATTTTTTTCATTCAATATTAGTTGTTTTTTTTCTTCTTGCCGTACAATAATAATTTTCTGCAGCTAGGGTAAGGGGGAAGTTAATCTGGCATTAGCGATCGCATATAAGCGAGAGGGAGAACGAGCTGGATGCGGATGTGATGGGTTTTGTACATAAATGTAAATGCTGGTGGTGGCAAAACTGGTTTTGTTCTGTGAGGATGTCTGCGTCGAGGCAGTGGATAAGCTTCCTATTTTATTCAAAACCTGATGTTTTATATGGGTTTGGCCGCACCGTGACGAGAGGCCAAATACCTTAAAGTGTTAGATACAGGTTAAATATCTTTTATAGGTTTTATATTAAAATACCTTATGATTTTGTGTGAGAGGTCTGATACCAATTGTAACGGATTCGAATTTGTGAGCAATAAAGACACAATTGGCAGATACCGGAAAAGCATTTTGTGAGAAGCTGTATTTGTTACTACCAGGGCTGTGACAAAATACCATTTGGGATTAAGTGATTTGGCAGTTTCCTTCTAAAATGCTACGAGGTGCTCGCTTCCCTGCCACAGTTTTGGCTGACACAAGCTACAAGTACGGCTGACAGTAAATCTTGTGATTGCAAGTTTGTAAACTTGGCAGGAATCTGCCTAGAAGTGCAGAATTGTTGCCGAGAAGCGTAGATGCGAATCTAAGATGGTCGGCTCCTTTAATCCCCGCTCCTGCCATGATGTTACCCGAGTAGCTGGTGAACATCCCACAGGGATACGCTGGGACTGGAAGCGCACCGGTCCAAAGAAACGACTGCAACTCACTTTACTTTGTAGATACGATGGATTTGCAGCATGGACTTGCACAAATAATGCACGTTTTTCTTATGGTTAAGTAAACATGATGCACACTGTTCTGCAACAGAAATCCTATTGTGCCTTACCTTCGTGCTTTTGTGGGCACCATGTTTATTATTGGAGAGTTTGTTAACCGAGAAATTTTAAATCCTCAGTTTTATGTCTCAGATGCTAATGAATGAGTATATATAATATATAATCAGCCACGCAGAATTCCGCTTACCGAGGACGAGTACATATTTTTGATGGGTAAGTGAATTGTGCCAGGTCTGGTAGATTTGGACGAATTTTACTATATACATATATGTATAATATACATGTATATGTACTATATATATGTATATAAACTAATGGCGTTGTATCGATGTGCATCAGTGACTTGTTAACCTGACCTTAGTGACCCATCTTGTGACCCGTTGCAAGAGTGAATGTAAAAATAGTTGTGGCATTTTCAAAGGTCGCCTCTTGATGCATCCGCATCCATCTTGCTTCTGAAATATACTTCTTGTAAACACTGTACATTATTATTGTAACATGTACTATTATGCAGCTTCTTTTACCTTAAACTGTTAAGTTGACCAGTGTCCCTTCCTGCACGAGGGAGGAGGACGTGTATAATACGGAACGTTTGAGAGGAATCAGATGTTTGCTATAATTTGTCACCCTGTCCTGTAAAAACCGACGCTACGCGAACCAGACTCGAATTAAAGGTTTATTAGGGTTTTTTACACGCGTCTGACGTCGTACATCTGTGGGCGCCTCTCTCCCGTGAGGGCTGCGGGGACAGATAGGGGGCTCCGCGCAGGGCCCCGCCGCGCACTGGAGCTCGGCGCTGCGGGGCCGGGGCGCCCGCGCCGTGTTCTTACTTGGTGTTGGCCGCCGGTGCCCAGGAATTTCCCGTCATGCCTCCCTGGGCGGCGGGCCCGTCCCCGCTATCCCGGGGGGCGGAGGGGGG